>JAPVRG010097481.1:0-11710 GCA_029783565.1 Rhagoletis cerasi | reverse complement strand
TAAAAATATTCTGGTTGGTATACGGCCTCAAATACCTTCCATTTGATACCCATATTGCCATATATTACTTAATATTTAAAAAAAATTCGGAAAGGTGGCAACCCTCTAAGCTGCCTTTAGTGACAACATCCATGTAGAAAATCTTAGAAGAAAGAATACTATCCATGTACCAAATTTCATCGAAATCGGTTTAGCCGTTCCCGAGATAGTGGTCGATATCTGAAGGAATAAATAAAATGCGGTCAGGTGGCATCCCTAGGTGGCAACCCTACTCGAAAATACTTTGGTTGGTATACGGCCTGAAATACCTTTCATTTGATACCCATATTGCCATATATTGCTTAATATTTAAAAAAAATTGATATAGGTGGCCACCCTGTGAACCACCCCAAGTGGCAACACCAAAGTAGAAAATCTTAGAACAAAGCATACTACCCATATACCAAATTTCAACCAAATCGGTTAAGTCGTTCCTGAGATAGTAGTGGATATACAAATATACAAATATACAAATATGCAAATATACAAGAATAACTCGTTTAAAGTTATAAGATATTTATTTGTCTAACTTCATACTTCACCTTAAGAGGGTGAATCAATTCCAAAGTGAATTAATTTCAATTGACAATTATTAATGTCATTGACATTATTTCACTTTCGGAATGTGTAATGATGTCAGTGACATTAATTCCATTGACATTATTGCACGTCACCCAATATTTAATAAACTACATATTTTGGGCTTTAATTTATTGCAATTTTTTCGAGGAAATTTCTTTCACGAATTAGCAACGCATCCTTTCAAATTATAACTCTTAATATCTTTTAACCTCTTAGATCTTCCTTCTTCCTTCCTTTTCTTCGAACTACTGAATAGTTTCGTAAAGAAGTACCATAAACAGGCTTTAAATTGTTGCTGATGGAAAGCCGGTTGACTCGTTTGTTTTATTTTTTATTTGTATTGCTTCTATTTTGTTATTAAATATAAAGTCAATTGTTGAATTAATTTTGACTACTCTTAGTTTTTAGTTTCGACGTACTGAAGTTAATCTTAAATAAAAACTTCCCATTAAAACCATCTATTTTTGATAACATAAATTAATCTTTTTTATTTTGGTTCAAATGTAAAAGGCCTGAGATAAACATGCCTTGAAATTTTCTTCAAAATCATAGCAGGTATTGCAGTAAAAAAAGAGTTTTGAGAAGAAAAGACGGTTCTACAAAAAAAGGGCTCGAAAGCCTAAAGTAGTATGTTGGTATGATCGAGTGGTTCGCGGAAATTTTAAATTTTTGCACCTCATTCAACGTATTCATAAAAAGCTTGTTGGATGACTTCAATCACCAAACAATTGTGTACATAGGAGTAGTATAACTTTCTTCACGTAGCGGTACCAACCTACCGGAGTTGTTTTTTTGCTATTTTAGAATGAAAGGAGAAATCGATTTAGCCATATCTGTATCTGCGTCCCTTTACCGGTCTGTTCGTGCACATGGCAAAAGTGGAAGTATCTCAACTAAACTTGGTATGTAAGTTACTCCTGGTCCAACTTAGATTAGCATTGATAATCGGTGAAATCGAATTAAACCCCCGTCTACCTTTCTTATAACGATATGCTTAAAAAGAGCAAACACTGTGGTATTTCATTAACTGCCGGAGAAAAATTGCTCAGAATTAATATATTTGTAAAAAACTATACGCATCTTCGTAGCCAATTCATCAATCTCCTTGCTGAAAATATTCGAAATCGGGAAGCAACCGCGCCTACCTATCATAAAACGTTATTAGAACAAGTAAATATGTCTAAGTTCGGTTGAAGCCAACTCTGAAACCTGCCGTTACGTGGTAAACAGGTGTGGGGTTTTCTGAAATTTACCGTTATGTAAAAAGTGGGCGTACTTTTAGACCGATTTCAACTAGCTTTCGTTTTGGTGTCAAGGACATTAATTTTACTGAGTTTGGTATAAATTGATAAAACGTTTACCGAGATGCACATACGTAGTCATAAGTAGGCGGTGCCATGCCCATTTTCTAAAAATTTGTTATATTCGTACAAGTTGCTAAAGAATTATTGCAAACATAAATAATAACATAATAACATAAATTAATGACATAATAACATAGCTTCAGTAGTTACCGATTTATCACAGATTTCGTATTTTTGTAAATTACCGTTATGTGGAAAGTGGGCATTATCCGATTATAAAAATTTACGACTATGTCCTATGCTGGAACAAAATTAACACTTGTGCCAAGTTTGGTAGAAATTGGTAAAGCGTTTACCGAGATATACATATAAATCCATAAGTGGGCGTGCCTACGCCCCTTTTTCCAAAATTTATAATATTCTTATTACTCGTTAATATACCATTGTGTACATCAATTTTGAGTCAATAAGCTTCAGTAGCTACTAAAATATCGCAGTTCTTGTATTTCTGAAAATTTCCGTTAAATGGGAGGTGGGCGTGGTTATTGCCCGATTTCAAAAATTTTCAGCCATTTCCTATGCTGGACCAAGTTTGGTTGAAATCGGTAGACCGGTTACCGAGATATACGTATAAATCCATAAATGGGCGTGGCTACGCCCCTTTTTTCAAAATTTATAATATTCTTATTACTCGTTAATATACCATTGTATATATCAATTTTGAGTCAATAAGCTTCAGTAGTTACTAAAATATCGCAGTTCTTTGTATTTCTGAAAATTACCGTTATATGGGAGAGGTGGGCGTGGTTATTGCCCGATTTCGCCCATTTTCAATACCATCCGTCCTTATTCCAATCGAAGTATGCGTACCAAGTTTCGTTGAGATATCTCAATTTGTACTCGAGTTATCGTGCGGACGGACGGACGGACAGACAGACATGGCTTAACCGATTTCTCTTTTAATTCTGAGCATTTTGGTATATACATATATGTCTATATCGGTCTCGATTCCTTTAGGCTGTTACAAACAACCGTTATGTGAACAAAGTTATAATACCCTTGTGCACAAGAGCGCTTGGGTCTAAAAACATAATACCATATTTCAATAATAATTAAAACCGAATTTTTCAAAATGAATGTACATGGGTGTTTCCTGAAAAGTGTCAAACAACAGCACCTAGGCCAAATTTTGATGCCATTAGATAAGTGAATTTTCCGTCTATCTTCTGCTAAAATCTGGAATCAACGGGTTCTCAAAAATTTAACATTTATCCGACTACCATCTAAAAATTTTTTTTTTGAGTTAAGTAGCTATAACTTTCGAAATCCATCTATCATTTTGCTACATAAGTAATACAAAAATAATTACCTACATAAAAAAACCTTGTATAAAGTCAGTTCTGTATGGATTACAACTAATGCAATTTAAAAGTACTTTAGTAATGGTATAAATTGAATTCAAAGTTAGTGCTTTTTTCAAACGTTTTTTTTTAAAGCCAGTTTTTGTTTCTCTAGCCGGTCGCATAATTGTTTTGCCAAAAGTCCTCAGGATTATGGATTGCAAATATATTGAAAATTGGAACGTCTGAATAGAAAAATTATTTTTCATGAAGTTAATTATGTTAACTATACACATACTAGGGATTGGCAGTGGGGGTTGAAATTCAATTTTTTCCGAATTTCGAACATTGCCCAACCATTCGATTATTCGAAATTGGGTGGTGCAAATTCGATTTAATTCGAATTTTTTCGAATTTTCAACAATTTTTTGGGTTGACTTTAGTAAAAGCAAAAAATATCGACGCATCGGAAACATCGATGTTTGCTATGCATCGAATAAAACCAATGCTTTGGACCTTCGATATGCATCGATATATTTCAATTTGACCGCTGTATTATTGTATTGATTAAATATAACTTATTGTATTAATGTTTTTTAGTTTATATATTTGCGTTTACGGCTTAGAGAGTATCAATCGTTTAGCCATAAAAAAAAAACAAAAAGTGCAAACCGATAGAACTTTTTACGCTGATTTCGACCAAACGAAATTATTTGGCGCTAGTAAAAAAACAAAGAAGTATATACAATATTTTCGAAACTACTTGACCGATTAGAAAAGTAATAATGACAATTCAAAGATAATTAAAATACCTTTTCTAAAACAAATTTTAGATAAACGCCATTTCAAAAAATATATATAGGATTTCGATTTTTACCACTACTTTCGTTAAATGTTGCCTTTTAAAAAACCATTCTACCTTGTATTTTCTAATTAACATAAATTTCTATAGCGTTAATTAGGCAAATTTCTTCAGAAAAGGTAACTTTGTTGTTGTGTAGTTCATAAGACATTAATAGTTTAAAATATCGAAAAATTTAAATTTAATCTCTTATTTCTATATTTGGGCCAAATAATTTTGGTGTGGTTGAAATCAGCCTGAAGAGTTCTATCGAGCCAGATTTTGGGTGTGCCCCTAGTTAATACTTAAACATTTATTAAATTAAATTTTTCTGTCTATTTTTAGTTCATTCAATGCATCGAAAATATCGATTTATATATACGGCACATGAATTTATTTACATAACTGGGATTTGTAACTTTTTAAATCAATTAATACTTTTTAAATACTTAAACATTTATCGAAGTTCCGATTGTTCCATTTTCTTGTTTATTTTTAATTCATTCGATGCATCGAAAATATCAATTTTTATATACGACACATCGATATGCATCGATGCAATATTTCTATGCATCACATCAAAAAAAATCTATGTATTTCTTTGACTTTTGACCACACACAGTGATACTAGGGATGCACTATGGTCCCAATTCAATTCTTTTTGGCATAAATTAAACTAATGCAGCTACGAAATTGAAAGTTAGTGAAGTAAATAGTGATGACATATACATATAAGAACACGGCAATTTTTTTTTTTTTTGCCAAAACGAAATCATTTCGGCACGGCTAAGCGGAAATTGTGCTAAAATAAAAGACAATTGTGGGAGTTTGCTGAAAAATGCTGGCGAGATCTAAGTTTCGACATATAATACACACTTTGGCGAACATTCCCACGTTTGGATAAACATTTTGAGTCAAAAAGAAGAAAGTTGCAGAATTGCTTTTGTGCAAAAAAAGACGAAATTCGATTTTTTCCAAGAAAAGTTCGATTTTATCCGAATTTTAGCACCACAAAGTTCGATTTAAAAAATTCGCCATTTTGAAGCTAAATTTCGATCAACATTCGAATCTCGAAGCTTCGAATATCGAATTTACCCATCCCTAACACATACATTGCATGTGAATGGAATTTCTTTGCTTAGTCGCACGGCAAATGCGCGGTTGATATGTAGAAGTGTACATGAAGAATATTTTACATTTTACATTTTACGGAATTCATATACTTTATGAGAATTTAAAGGAATTCAATGAGTTTTCAAAACCATTGCAGGAGCGATGGCTTTAAATAAAAAAATATACCCGCCCTTCAAACATTGCATAATTTTTCTTGCAAAAATGGACACCATATTCTTGCCAGACGTACGGCAATATCTAAACAACGCAAAATTTAATATACATTTGCTTAATCAGATTGAGTTTTCTAATTACATACTTTCTTTTATGTTATATTGCGTAACTATGAATTATCGTTTTTTGTTCACTATTTGCGCGTATTTTAAATTTTTGTGTATTAAATTACACATTTGAAATAAAATATGAACCGAGTGTATTACATGTAGGAAAATTTTATGTTTTTACTCAGAGAAAAAATCGGAACGTCCTTAATCCTTTTTTATCATTGCATCAACCTTATCTTTCTAGTGGTGTTTATTATTTTGCAAAAATCGGTTTGATGTTGTTCGTCCTTTCCCGTTCGGACGTTCCGATTTTTTCTCTGAGTAAAAACATAAAATTTTCCTACATGTAATACACTCGGTTCATATTTTATTTCAAATGTGTAATTTAATACACATTTTTAGGAACGTCCGAACAGCAACTTTAGGCCTCCCTAAAGTGGCTATGTACCATTTATGG
Source organism: Rhagoletis cerasi (assembly GCA_029783565.1). NCBI lineage: Eukaryota > Metazoa > Arthropoda > Insecta > Diptera > Tephritidae > Rhagoletis > Rhagoletis cerasi. The sequence continues at coordinate 5,750 of JAPVRG010097481.1, read as the reverse complement.
AAAATCTTTTTGATTTTGTTGGAAATTTGACTATGAAAGCTGTTCATGAGAAAAAAAAAAATTCTGAACCAAAGCCGACTATCATTTTTATACTGAAAATGGTGTGCCAGGATGGAACGTCCGTAACGCAGGAAATACCCATATGTTGAGTAATATTTTAGCAATAAATTGTATTATTAAGAAAATTTGGCAAAAAGGCCAATCTGTAGCAAACTGAGTGCACATATTGCTTTGAGTCCACTTATCAAGGTGTTGATTATCAAAAACAAAATATCAATCTATTTTGTTTCAATATTCTTCCCTTATAATTACAAAAATTTCGGAATACGTTCATATGTACTCATACAAGAGAGGCGACATTTTTCTTTATAACTTTTTGTTGATAATCAACACAACGAAACGAGATTTTTTTGCTGAACACATAACGTTAAAGGTTCTGCCACCTACAGCTTTCGTGCTGCTTTGGCGTTTCTTTTGCTTTGACAGCTAAAATGAATGCATACGTTTATATGGAGCTGTCAACGTTAACGAAAAAGCAACACGAAATTCACTTTTTACTAATATTTAAACACAAAAAACAAGAGAAGGAAAAACAAAGATTGGCCGCGACGATAAAATGTTCAGTTTTAAAAATGTTTGAATGTTTTTTTAATTTTAAAATTCGAATTCAAAAAACATTTGCTGTCAGAACATTCATTATAGCAAACACTTGCGCTACTTGCGTTGCAGTCATAAAGGCCATGCTAGATAAAACTTTGTCGCTTCGCGTGACATTTCTAACTTTGCCAGCAAAGCGCAAAACGTAAAAGGTATGCCACAATGAACGCCATGGAAGCACTTTTACACTGCTTGTTTACTCGTGAAAATTGCTGTGAATTTAGTAAATTAAGTTTTAAAAATATCAGAAATATTGTTAGTTTTTATGTTTCTGATTGATGCCTTGAATTAGAGCGAAATAAAATAAAAATGAAACTAGCTAATTGTCAAAGGGCGCAAAAAGATGGGAGTTGGCCATCTTTTCGCTTGACGCTCAAGGTAAAGCAATCTATGTGCGATGTTTCATTCATTTTCATACATTTCATCTTAGCTGTCAAAGCAAATGTGTCACGCAAAGCGAAGCAAGCGTTTTATCTGGCATGGCCCTAAGGAAACAATGATATACAAAGCAAAAATTAAATTTCTTTTCGTTTATTAAAATAACGTTATCGATAAAATAACGCTGTTGCTTTAGATTCTTCGGCCATATTTGCAGAATCATCGAACTCATGTATAAAGTACGGCAGCTACCTAAATTGTCATCTTGCAAAGCAGGTTCGCTGCAGAAGTCTTTCGTATACCATTGAAATTTTGGATAGGCAACGTACTTACATAATGCATATGTACATATGGATACACATTAGAGCGCCCACAAAATGTATGGGTGTCAATGAGTGTTAAATTTTTTCGCTCCCCCGCGCATTTTTGAATAGCTTGTGGATGCAAAATAAGATCTATAAAAAAATCTGGCCATCTGTAGTGGGAAAAAGCCATGCGATATTCACCAAAATATTGACCAAAAGATGAAAACGGGCTTTAAAGACCAATGTTTCTCAAACAAATAGTTTAAGGAAAAATAACAATATAACAATATATTTTATGTAAAAGGAAACCAGGAATAATTCTCTCATATAAACTTTTGACTTACAATTTTCCATTCTTGGGATTTTAAGAGCACAAAAAGGGCCAACATAAATATTTCAAAAATAGTGAATTATATTCACATTGCTTAGTAGTCTATTTAGTGTAGTTTCATTCAACATAAGATTTTTTAACTAACATGCATTTTTACAGCCATCGGAGGATCTCAAAATGAACAAAAATACTAATTTAATTTTTTCCTTAGCGAACTATGTAAATATTGCAGTTAATGTGTCAGTAGAGCTACAACTCCCAATTTTAATCAATCCGCGGCTGAATTTGAAATTAGGTGTTTAGGCGCGATTGCTAAAACCAGGCGCCTAAATGCATGCTATGTAATGCTGCATGTGCAAAAATTTCCTTCATTATATTTACGAAATTTTTGCCATGTAATGCAACTTTCTTAAGTTCAAATTTTATGGCAGTTTAAAGTATGCTCGGCCTAGTCTGATGCATCCTCCAGACAATGCTTCTGGAGTTTTCTGCGGTCTCTGCATGGCTTACAACCATGCAGGGGTGGTAATAGTTGATTAACATTAGCCATCGGGTACCCATTAATATCGGAATAAAAAGACTGGATACCCCAAATATCGATACCAAATTCAAAAACAATTAAATCTGAACATTGGCCTCGATTTCTAATAAAGAATGAACTTTTTGCACTTTAGTAAGTGTTTACACATGTAGAGGTTAGTGTGTTGACGTACAACATTGAAGCCGCGGGTTCAAATCCTGCCACATGCAAACATATGATAGTATACATATCTGCTCTTTAAAGCCTAATTCAGATCGGAAAGAAGACGTATACATATTTGGGGTATTCATATATGGAAAAATATCCATAATTCTTTACATATAAACTCCAAAGTAAATACATAATACGTAAAAACGAGTTTAATGAAAGTTAATTATTATTAATATATAATTTCAATAATCACATTAACTTCGTAATGTGAATTTAACATTGGATACGATACTATGGTTCTGGTACTGGATTCCAAAAAATATCGTCTAAAAACTATGGAGTAAAAAATATCGGCATGGAATGGCTAAAGTATCGATATGGTATCGTATCGTATCGAAATTCGTGTCCCTAGCCACAGTGCCTGCCCAATACTTTTTGGTCCAATAAATATTTTTTTTTATATAAATACATACATGCAAACATACCGGTCTCCCCTCTCACTGAATTATTCATTAGGGATATTCAAAAAATATTAATGGGCTGCCATCTGCTTAAATATTTGAGCTATATTTAGAAACTAAAAATTTAATAAAATTTTTCAGTGTGAATGCCAAACGAACGAAATTTAAAAACGTTTTAGTTCGAAGACATTTTGAAGAGGATTGCAACCTTCTTAAATTTGTAAATTCAATTTCATTAATGAGTTAAATGAAGTATTATAGTCATTTTGAAAATATCTTCAAAAGAGTTAAATAAAGCATTACAGTATAGATGTCGATGGAAAGAGGTATGAGAAAAATTTGCTTCGTAAATATTTTTAAAGAGAGTTGCCACATGCTTAAAAGTCAATTTAAATTAAATCAATAAGTTAAATAAAACATCACAAAATGATGTCAAGTCAAAGAAAATATGTTTAATAAGGCTTTATTTCGAAAATAATTTTAAAAGGCGTTGCCACCTGATAAAAAGTTTTATGAAATTTTATCAGTTACTTTAATGAAATATAAAAATATGAAAATTAAACGAAAATATCTTTATTTAAAAAAAAAAATTGGAAGAGTTTACCACCTGTTTAAACGCTCAGTTCAATTTAATGAAATGTTACAATATGTATGTCAAACAAAAGATATTTAAGAAATCTTCATTACGAAATCAGTTTTGAAGAGGATATCTGTCACCTGTCTTTACAGCAGGGACCAAAAATAACTTTTAAAGATTTGTATTTTTAGATCATTGCAAAATCGTTATACATATATCTATGTATATTTTTTCGATCAAGTATATCCATTAAATTTAGATTTTTATATTTTCTTGATAAAAGAATAAAAATCACAAAATAACGGATAAATTAGAGCGGAACAATAGGAATCCAATTTTAAATTTTGATTTGTATTATAAATATTATAACCCCTACGGTCCCTGCTTCATATCAACGATTTTCCAAATTTCCCCACTTTCAATCTATTTGTTCCGCTTAAACTATTTAAATGAAATATAATAATGAGACGTTCATATAAAACCAAAATTTATTCTGATACGTTTTTTAAAAGAACTGTACATAGTATAAAGACTACCTACGAAATGCAAATTTTTTTACACTGAAATTGTAAATTTTTTTTTAAATTCAACACATTGCCTATGTTCTGCAACCTAGAGACACTCAGTAAATTTTAAATAAAATTGATTAGATTCGGCGATATAATTTGTTTCCGGGTTTGTTACATTTGAAATCATAACGTTAAACCGAACATCACGCGGGCGAAGCTTCGGGCAAAAGCTAGTTATCTATACTTGTAATAAAATTGTAACAGGCCGATGTCTGCACATTATAGATATTAACGAAATATTAATGTATGGAATTTTTATTTGAGCACCAGAAGCCAAATCAACAATCTTTAGAATTTTTGTCTGTCTGTCTGTGTGGCCGTCTGTTTGTACGCGCATCACTCAAAAACTAATGCATGGAATTGCATGCAGTTTTGGCATGGTAAGAGGTCTAACTTAAAGTTAAAAAAAAATAATTGAGAGTTGCCACCTATTTGAAAATTTCTGTTTAAGTAAATTGATAAGATTAATTAAATATTGCAATATAGCTGTCAAAAGAAAGATGTTTGAGAAGGTTTACAGCCGAAAATATTTTTTGAGGAAGGGTGCCACCTGTTTGAAAATTTTAATTTAATTTAATTGATTAGTTAAATGAAATATTGCCATATGGGTGTAAAACTAGAGGGGTTTAAAAAAGTTTACTGTCAAAAGTATTTTAGAGGAGGGCTTCCTCTTGTCTGCAAAATTTAATTCAATTATTCAATTGATCAAATACATGAAATATTACAATATGTATATCACACTAAAGGGGTTTAAAAAGTTGAATGCTGAAAATATTTTTGAAGCGGGTTGCCACCTATTTGAAAAATTTTATTCAGTTAAATTGGTAAGATAAGATAAATATTGCCATATGGGTATCGAACGAAAGTTTTCGAGAATAATAAAATTGTAACAGGCCGATATCTGTACATAATAGATATTAAAGAAAAATTAATAGGGTCTTATTAGAGCAACAGAAGCCAAATCAACAATTTTTAGAATTTCGGTCTGTCTGTCTGAATGTTTGTAAGCGTATCACGCAAAAACTAATAATAATTACATAAACTAATTAATAAAATTAAATGCAGTTTTCACCGATGTGCATATTGCCAGAGGTCTAAATGAAAATATAGAATCCATTTTATTGCTGGAAAATATTTAATTTCTGCTGTATATGTACGTATGCCATGGAGTTCTAGCTTGAAATACAGGTGATTTTTTCCGTTTGATTGCGTGGCCATGTAGCTGCTGCCACATAAATGTTTGCATTCAAAACAATTGTCAAACGCGCGAATTCGAATACGCATAATATGGAGTCTAGCTTTAGCTATTTCATACACAAATATGTTAAAAAAGAAAAAATGAGATAATCTTGAAATAATACAACTTGCAAGTATGAGTTTGCAATTACTTTTGTTGTGGCACTGTTGAGTGCCCGATAACAAAAGTTGTCTTTTTATTAAAATGCTTTCGCTTTTATACATTTTTGGGCTTATGTAAAAATCTTATTTACTAAGTTCTTATGTGCTAACATTCTTATGTGCTAGGTACATGTCTATATGTAAGCGCATTTGAATTCAATCGAATATTTAATAAACTGCAGCGTCAGCAGAACTGCTTTACGATTGAACTCAGATATGCACATACATATCATACATACATATATAACTAACTGAAGTGTTTAGCTGGCTACTTTGGTGTGTTTACTTTGTTATACAATTATATAGCTCCACGCGTGCGAGCAAAGAATGAAAAAGACATTAAATTGATTTGGTCATATTACACCATCCGCTTCAAAAAGTTT
>JAPVRG010097479.1:0-11530 GCA_029783565.1 Rhagoletis cerasi | reverse complement strand
TAGGATAATTTAGGTGCGCGAGCATTCCAGCTGGCTGCAAAACGCAATATAAATCACGTTCTTGCAGCGGGGGGCAGTGTATAATCATCCGATTATAATGAAGGAGCGCCCTAATGTCTTCTCCGACTTGACAACTTTTCCCATTGCCAAAAGAAAGTGGAGAAAGAAAAAACATTCCTACAACAAGTATCAACGCGCGCACACGGGAAAACGTCAGCGGACATTAATCTATTAACATACATACATATATTGTATTAAATCCACACAAATTATTTATAATAAAGTTTATTATAACGTTTTTAATTATTTAAAACGCGAGTTGGTTTTAATTTCACACCAAACGCAGTGTAAAGGCCACCGCGTTGCTACATTGTCATTGCTTGCGAGTTGTTCAAGTACACACCGTCGATTACGTAAGCAAGAAGAAAGAATGGCACTCGAACCCGAAGAAAATGTGGCTAAACTAATTTCGAATTTTTTAATAAATACACGCAAAACTGCCAAGCAAAAGCAAACACATGGCTATTTTTGCGCCCGTAAGACTTTACTAGAAGATTATTGGGGTCGCTATGCTCAAGCAAGAGATGATGTGGCTGCCGCTTATTGTGAAGCCATAGGCGAGCTGAATGACGATATCGGGAGCTTTGCTCGCGCAACGTCCAGCAGTTCGGTCGCATTGGCGACTAGTGCCGCACATCAGCCTAATGTCACTCTTCCAAAAGTTGAGCTCCCAAAATTTGACGGCAATCTTCAACATTGGCTCAATTTTAAGAACCTTTTCGAAACATGCATCACCAAGGAAACTTCACCGTCTAATGTACAATGCCTTCATTACCTTAAAGCGTGTTTGAAAGGCGATGCGGAACATTTGGTGCGAAATATCGCTGAGACAGACCACAACTTTCAAATAGCATGGGAGTTATTGACACAGTGTTATGATAGTACTCGTCGTCTTATTAAATATGCCACCTACGCGCCGTCGTCAATCTGTCCAAGACAAATTCAGAGTCCACTAGTCAGATACGCAACATTCTGGACGTTGTCAACGGAACTTTTCGTGCACTCACACAACTCGGCCGACCCACTGATCAATGGGATTACTGGTTTGTGTTCCACGTTACGGAAAGCTCCTCGACGCAAAGACGATGAAAGACTGGGGAAATCTCTTTAGGTGCCTCAGAGATGATTCCTACTTACGACGATCTGAAGAAGTTCTTACAATGCCGCGTCCAAGGCCTAGAAGCGGCCAACACCCCGGAAAAGTTTAGCGATTCAACTAAAGGTTACACTTGGTCCGCAAAAGTCACCAGACCAGTGTCAATCTGTGCGCATGCTGCTCTGAAAAGCACGCGGTTCCAGCTTGCTCAAACCTTCGTAAGCTTAAGCCGATTGGAAAGATAAATTTGGTTCGCAAACATTTACATATGCGAAAATTGCTTGCGAATCTCACACGCCTTGGGCAACTGCACATCCAAATATAACTGCAAAGTGTGTCATGAAAAACACCATACCCTGCTGCACGAGTTCTTCCTCCACAAAGAGGTGGTTGTAAATCATAACCGTATAAAAAAGAACATTTCATTCTCACCAGAAAGGTTGCCTAACGTCCTGCTTGCTACCGCGTTAATAGCAGTCCAGTCCACGACTGGTCACTCCCTTAAACTGCCCGCTTTGCTGGATACCGGGTCACAGGCATCTTTCATCAGTGCATTCGCAGCTCAACAATTGCACTTGCCTCGCAAACCTGTCATCGTGCCTACCACCGGTAAAGCGGAGATAACTTAGTAACTAGATATGTGAGCAGGGGTACTCCACAGAGTGGCGTACTCTCACCACTCTTGTGGGTGGTAGCGCTGAACAGCATATTGCTGGAACTCAACAGAGGAGGGGTTAAAGTAGTGGCATATGCTGACGATGTAGTGGTAGCAGTCACAGGCTCTTTCCTTTCTACTGTAAGTGAAATCTTAGAGGAGGCACTGGGTAAACTACACACATGGGCTAGAAGTAGTGGTCTTAACGTTAACCCAAACAAAACCGAGTTATTACTGTTTACAAATAGAAATAAGATACCCCAATTAAGACTTCCTTCCATAGGCGGAATGACAATCCCCCTATCATCCAATGCAAAATATCTGGGAATCATCCTAGACACTAAGCTAAACTGGAAATTTAACCTAGAAAAACGCAAAGAGAGGGCCTATATCGCTTACTATACTTGTAAAAGGATCTTTAGTAGTAACTGGGGATTAAAGCCAAAACTTGTGATGTGGATTTACACTGCTATCATAAGACCGATCCTTACCTAAGGCGCACTAGTTTGGTGGCCAGCTTTAAGTAGACAGTACAACATCAATAGACTAAGTAGCTTACAAAGAGCAGCTTGTTCGGGGATAAGTGGGCCATTGAGATCCTGCCCTTCAGAAGCACTGAATGTCATCCTCAATATGATTCCCATTGATCTATGCCTAAAGGAAATCGCCACGTACTCAACACTAAGACTCAGAGAGTCCGGGCTGTGGAAAACGAGGACCTTTGGTCATAGCTAAATCTTAAGTGTAGGTACGATAGAAGATAAAACCACGGACTACATGGTAACGAACCAGGAATTTGGCTTGAATGTGGTAGTACGGTTTCCATCCAGAAGGGAATGGAGAAGGGGCCAAGCAGATGATAAGGAAGCTATCTTATCTACACAGATGGATCCAAGATGGACCCGAGGAGCTTGGTGCCAATCGGTCCCTGCGGCTGGCGAACCATGCCAGCATATTTCAGGCCGAAGTCGTGGGCATATGTGAGGCCTGTAGGTTACAAAATAATAGTGCTTCTAGAAAATTAAAAGCAGTGATTTACTCAGACAGTCAGGCGGCGCTGTTAGCTATATCTTCTCCTCATACCAAGTCTAAGCTAGTCGAAGAATGCAAGATGGAGCTACGCTCAGTGTCTCAGTCAATGTCTATCTCTCTTGTATGGGTTCCCGGCCATAGGAACATAGAAGGCAATGAGAGAGCGGACGAATTGGCCAAGGCGGGAGGTTGTTTGGATGAATCAGAAGCGGTGGTACTGGGATACCCCTCAGACAAGTACAAGCAGAGGTAAACTTGCACTTTCTGAAACTGGCAAGGAGGAGGTGGTCAGAGATTCAGACTTGCAAGATAGCACGTGAGATTTGGCCTGACTATAGCAGGAAAAGAACAGCAGAGCTACTAAGTACGTCAAGGGTGGATGTATTTAGGATTGTAGCGACTATCACCGGCGACTGGCCGTTAGGAAAGCATGCCTGTAGAATAGGACTCCCTTATAACGATATATGCCGCAGCTGCCGGGAAGAGGGCAGCGAGGAAACGGTATTTCATTTCCTGTGTGAACTCCCAGGGCTGGCTTCCTTAAGACATAAGGCTTTCGGGAAACACACAGTTATGCAGTTAGCGAATTTATCTAAAGCTACAATAAGCGATATGCACAAATTTATAAGCGGGTCAAAGTGGTTTGTTTGAACCGCAGTAATGCTTGACAGGTAGGCTAGGGTAAAATAAAACTGTCCGCGAGAAGTGCAACAAAATGGTGCTACTATACACTAATTGAATCCTGAGATTAACTTGTGAGGCACTACAACCAACCAACCAATCACCGGTATAGGTAGCACATCTGTTGGCACATCGAAGGGGCTTGCCGAGTTTACGTTGCGCTCTCTACTAACGCCGGATTTTCATGTCAAATGCATCGCACTGATTTTACCACGACTAGGACACCTGATACCTGCATCACCGGTCAATCCTGACGTAGTGGTCTCACATTGGCAGATCCAACATTCGCTGAACCCGACAGAATCGACGTGGTTGTGGGAGCTGACATCTACGGTTCCTTGCTATACAGTGAACTTAAACAGTCGGCAAATGCCGCACCTATCGCACAAAACACTCACCTTGGGTGGGTTGTCTATGGGCCAGTTTCATCGAAAATTTCTTCGCATTTGCGTACAAAGTTTTGTACCAACATTGCGGTTGAACTAAACGAATTTGTTCAACAAATGTGGACGTTTAATCAGCAAGACGACCTAGTCTCTTCGCAAGCAATGACAATGGATGAATTGTATTACGAAGAATTCTTTGAGAGTACCACATACCATAGACGCAGATAACGCTCGATCGAGAACACCCTTTAGAAATGCTGTAAACAGACAGAAAATAAACAAATTTAAAACTGTTTGACTCTAGGGTTGCCAGACGTACCCCGTTGGGGGGACATACCCCATTTTGACTTTTTATCCCCCTAGCTACGGAAGGCTTTGTGGGCCCCCATTTTCACTCTGGATAAGTGAGTTAAAAAACACCATAAAACATGAAAAAATAGGCTTAAAGAGGAGCTCATGGAAGAATGGGGGAAAATCGGATTCTGATACTACAAACAAATTGGTGGATTCAATGCCAAATCGGTTGCATTAAGTAATTAAGTCGAGAGAAAGAAAAAAATAATGCAAATAACCGACAATTTTCTTTGTTTTTCTTAATGTATGTGACGAACACTATTTTATTTTAGAAAATTTTTTATAAACAATGAAGCGCTGAATTAACACCTATTAGTAATTAACTAATGGCGGTTTCTTTTCTACCGAAAAATGTTGCCTTCTCATTGCCCGCTTCGCTCAAACAGCAAGAAGAGGGCAATTAGAAGGCAAAAGTTTTTGTTGAAAAGAAAACGCCATAAGCTAACGTAAGTACTAACTTTTTTTAACCGATTTCAAAAAAAGTAGGAGGAATATTTTTTATGTTACCGGATTACTTTGGATCACGTGAACTGTTGTAGATAATTATTTTTTTACTGGAAAGGTGGTACCTCAAGGGTGGTCTCATAATATTTTGGTTGAATTCCAATCATTGCATTATGAAGAAATTAACGGTACTCAAAAATTTGTATATGAGAATTGAAGTCGGCTGTTTATTTGCTTAAATATTACTTGTTTCAATAAGTGAATATATACATTTTTCGTTAAATACATTTAGATTTATTTGTCCCCCAAAAAATAGCGTTTTTCTTTCTCAGATTTACCCCGAATCCCCCAATTCGTGTTTATCTGTACCCCTTTCAGAATTTTCAATCTGGCACCCCTACTGAAATTGAATGGAATTGTGGGTGGCCGGAAACACCATAAACAAATTTTTCCAAGCACTCAGGTAGTATTGCCCATTGTGCTTAATGCCAAGAGACAGGATTTAAAGGAAAGGGATATGTGGGTGGGGTGGGAGTTCATTGCTCTTCCGCAAACTTAACAGACTCCTTTATGAATTTTAGCAGCTTGTTGAGGTGAAGAGAAAGTACGTCGTCCATTCTCAGTACATACGACCCAAAAATGCACCATATCCTCGTCCTCCAAACACGATGTACACAGTGGATCGTCGAGAATGCATATGGTGACCATATGTTGTCCCCACGGACTGTGCCCCGTAAGAAGTCCTACCAGGGCTCGTAGATCACCCCTTCTTTGTCTGAGAAGAAATTTTGCTACCACCCTGTCAGGCCTTTTCAGGAAATACTTGGTTCTCATGAGTTTTGTTTTTGAGATCCCTGATACATCCGATTGTTCCCGCTATACTTGGCCCTAAAATTGCCTCCGGGCCGATTGGGCGCTCCAGAGAACCGCAGTTCGTCAATTCATCAAGCAGTTCGTTACCTTGAACACCGTAGTGTCCTGAAGTTTCCGTCCAGATGCCATCCAGCTCCAGTACCGTTTTCAGTCTTTGAGCCGTCGGTATAGAAAGTTTTCACTGAACTTCCCAAGAGAGTGTCTGAATCTCTCCATTGTTCCCTTCACAGTAAACCAGTAGAAAAGGGTTTTGTTGTTGTGGCTGTTATTTTTCACCATTTGGTCCCCATAAAGGACTTAGGGGTTTCAAGCGACTCATTCATAGTGGTGTGGTGCATTTTGGTGTGGTGAAAAATTTTAACATCGGATAAATGGAAAGAGAAAATTGTACTGCGTTTTATAAGTAAAATTGGACTTAATGAATTTTTTTTTACTTCAATAAAACTAATAAGCGCTATTTTTACCATTCGAAGTGATTTTAAAAACAATTGTAATGAAATATATAATACTTAATGAGTTAAATGAAAACTGTGTTATGTGTAATAATATATTCCGATTTACTTGAAATAATTGGTGTTAAATATTTTATACATATGGATCTAATTTTACTTATAATATTTTTTACTTTCATCTATATTGCGTTAAAATTTATGTTTCCATGAGTAGTTGGAGTTTTCTTCAATTGTGGTTGGCAGACTATGAATATCAAAACGAAATAATTCCTTACTTTGCTTCTCGTCGGCATACGCCAGCAATTGCACGCTCTTGCAAAGTATTGTGCCTGAGCGGTTCAGATCTGCGGCTCTTATTATCTTCTCCAGCATCAGATTAAAGAAATCACACGAAAGGGAGTCACCTTGTCTGAAACCTCGCTTGGTATCAAACGGCTCGGAGAGGTCCTTCTTAATTCTGACGGAGGTGGTGGTATTGCTCAACGTCATTTTACACAGCCGTATTAGTTTCGCAGGGATACCAAACTCAGACTTCGCTTCATAAAGACAACTTCTTTTCGTGCTGTCGAAAGCGGCTGTGAAATCGACAAATAGGTGGTTTGTGTCGATCATATTCTCGCGGGTATTTTCCAAGATTTGTGAATACCTGATCTATGGTGGATTTTCCAGGTCCAAAGCCACACTGATTTTCATACAATACTCTCGATAAGACCTTGTAACCTGTGCTAAGAAGGCTGATCCCGCGGTAGTTGGCGCGTATGGCGGAGTCGCCTTTCTTGTGGATTGGGCAGATCACACTTAAATTCCAGTCTTCGGGCATGCGTTCATCTGGCCATATTCTGCATAAGAGTTGATGCATGCACCTTATCAGCTCTTCGCCTCTGTACTTGAATAGCTCAGCTGGCAGTCCGTCATCTCCAGCAGCTTCGTTGTTTTTCAGCCGGGTAATCGCTATTCGTATCTGATCATAGTCAAGCGGTGGGACATCGACCCGTCGGCCAGTATTTCAAGCTCTTCGTACTCATGTATTTCGGTCTCTCTCTTCTTATTGCGGCAAATACGTCTTGCTTCCTTCTTCAGTTCCCTATAGCGGACCCAGATGGCCCGCGTTGCACCCGATCGCAGCGTGGCGCTGTAGGCGACATCTTTTTTCTCTGCAGCTTCTTGAAATTCCTCATCGTACCAGTTGTTCTCTCGGGCTCGCTGAAATCCGATTACTTCTTCGGCGGTGGTACTTAATGAGCGGGAAATGAGGTTCAACTTCTCGCGTATGTCGGGTTGTTGAAGAGTGCTCTCAGAGAGGTGTGAGAGTCGAGTAGCAAATAAATTGGCCATCTGTTGTGATTGCAGCTTTTCGACGTTCAGCTTTCCTTGTATTGTTGGACGCACATTTTTGATGCACAGAGGCGGGAGCGTATTTTGGCTGCAACAAGATAGTGGTCCGAGTCGATGTTTGGCCCTCGGAGCGAACGTACGTCTAAAACATTGGAAGCGTGTCTGCCGTCTATCACAAAATGGTCGTTTTTCAATCTGGAGACAGCCATGTAGCTTGATGGATATTTTTAAACGGGAGCCTAGTACTACACAATACCATGTTTCGGGCCCCGGCGAAGTCGATCAGCCTCAGTCCGTTGTCTGACGTTTCGTCGTGGAGGCTGAATTTTCCGACAGTGGCGCAAAGATCCCTTCTTTGCCCACCTTGGCATTGAAACCGCCAAGCACGATTGTGAAATCGCGTAGGGGACAGCGCTCATATGTGCGCTCCCAGCGCTCATGGCCGAGATACTTGGACGCGTTGTCCTTCTCTTCCTTCGGAGCATGGGCGCAGATAAGTGAGATGTTGAAAAACCTCACATTGATGCGGATTGTGGCTAGACGTTCGTCCACCGGGGTGAACGCCAGTACTCGGTGACGGAGTCTCTCTCCCACCACAAATCCAACACCGAATTTGCGCTTCTTTACGTGGCAGCTGTAGTAGACGTCACAAGGCCCCACGTGTTCCTTGCCTTGCCCGGTCCATCGCATTTCTTGGATGGCGGCGATGTCAGCGTTTGTCTTCCCGAGGCCATCAACCAACCGGGCGGAGGCACCTTCCCCATTGAGGGTCCGGATATTCCAGGTGCATACCTTCAAATCATAGTCCTTTGTTCGTTTGCCGTGGTCGTCTACAGAACATGGGGATCTCTTCCGAGGCTGTTTTTTATTTTTCATTGGGCGGGGATTTAACGTGGCGGGACCCAAACTCTGCGCACGCGGTGTTTTACGCCTTCTCACTTTAGCTTGCTCCCAAACGGGTGTTTGGTCGCAACCCAGAGAATACGTGGATATAAATATCCGGACGTTGTGAGCTGCGATTTGAGCCGTACGCAAAAGAATCACTTCTGGCCATCCCCAGGTGGATGACAGTCAAAAGCTTTTCCCACTTACGTGGACTTCTCCGCACGGAACCATCCTCCAGTAGGAACATATGCTGTGAATTTGAACTCAACCGGTTGAATAGTTTTCGAGTATATTAAGGACATACAAACAGACATACACTGTATTTTGATATATAAGATGTATATACCCTGCAGTGAAACACCAAACTAGTCAGAGAAAATATTAGTTTACAACTAGAATTTCCTGACTGAAATCGAACTAGTCCGAAAAAGACCAGATTTGTAACAATTACAAAACACTTTATTCATGCCTAATTTGATTTGACGTCATTTTAAAACAATTAAGTACAGAAAAAATTAGAATTTTTTTAAGTATGTTGTAAAACATTAAAACGAGTACATATTCAATTACATACTAAGAATGCAATTTAATATATGTACATCTATACCATCTATATCTATACTAATTATATAAAGAGAAGTCCCTTTTTTGCAACAGGTAATCTCGCGAACGGGTGGTCCGCTTTTCATGAAATTTTGTACATAAATAGCTTTCAGCACCCACCGTGTTTTAGGCAAAAAAATTACTTTTTTTCCAGTAGGTGGACGAGGGACCGACCTATTCGAAAAAATCTTATTATGGTCCGGTTTGCTTAAAATTTGGTACGTAGGTAGCTTTTTACTAGATAAGCATATACGATCATTTTTTTCCGAGAAGTGGACCAGGGACCGATCTATTCAAAAAAATCGTATTTATGGTCCGATTTGCTTAAAATTTCGTACGTAGGTAGCTTTTTGCCTAGATAAGCATATGGAATCCTTTTTCTTTGGGAAGTGGACTAGGGACCGATCTATTCGAACAAATCGTATTTGTGGTCCGATTTTCTTAAAATTTGGTACGTAGGTATCTTTTTACCTAGATTAGCGTATAAGATCCTTTTTTCCGGGAAGTGGTAGGTAGCTTTTTGCCTAGATTAGCATGTAGGATCCTTTTTTCCCGAGAAGTGGACCAGGCACCGAACGGTGAATGGCACTGTTTGTCCCACTTTCCAAGCTGCTTGTCAAGAGCTTGGTTTTTTAGAAAATGATTACACAGTCATCACCACATCTAAGAAAACTTGTCTCTATTATAATAGTTTTTTCCAGCAGTTTACGTGTCCTTATGGACCACATTCCGGCAATACTTCTGCGAACACATTTTGTTTAATGAACGTCAGCGGCTCAATAATCCTGGATTACCATTTTGTGATCGCATTTTTAATAGAGTCATAGTCCTAATTGAGGATAAGGTTATCGCCCTTATACTATTTTTATACAGTTAATCGAGCAATTAGCCAAGATATCTCGATTAAGGCGCTAATTGAGCTCGATTTACCATACAGAATTTGAATTCTTAATTGCTCGATTAGTGCTAATTGAATGAATTTTTTCATGCAACCCTGCTGGGTATGTTTGATTTTGATTAAAAATAAAGAAAAGCTTTCCTGAAATTTTATTTGGCTACGTTCCAAATGTACCTAAAATGGTGTGCTTGTACCGAATGTACTTTCAAATTAGAGAAGGGTACGATTGCAGCAACTTTTTCATCACTGCATCTAATCGAGCAGCTGGCTGTGTGTGAAAACAAAACAGCGATAGCTCAACTAAAAAGTTAATGGACTCAATTAATTTTCTCTGAAGTAAGTATTAGCGAAAAAGACCTGGGCAGCTTTGGTATACCTTCCCCAAATAGAAATCAGCAAAATGTTGAATCCATTTATGAAAGTAATTGCGATACCAATGCGACCAAAATGTTTTAAAAGAATACTTGCGGGAAAACATTCAAAAATTAGTCCCAGACCATCAAGAGGTCTATGAAAAAGTTATTCAGAGTATTGGCGAAACCAAAGGCTAAGCATTCTTCCTCGATGCACCAGGTGGTACAGGTGAAACTTTTCTGATAAATCCTCTATTGGCTTATGTGAGATCAACTGGACGTATTGCAATAGCTGTATCATCATCGGGAATAGCAGCAACTTTGCTTTCAAGTGGTAGAACTGCTGACCACATTCAAATTGCCTTAAATGTATGTATGCAGGATCAAACTTTTTGCAGCATTCGAAAAAAAATGGTCCGCTGGGACAAAGTTTTACAGGAAGCCGTATTTTTACTGTGGGATGAGTGCACTATGACTAACCGTGCTCATATGGAAGAAATCGACCGCACTTTAAGAGATTTAAGAAGCTGTGATAAGATTTTTGAAGGCGTAACTTATCCTTTCGGAGGGGACTTTCGGCAGACCTTACCAGTCGTAGCAAAAGGTACCTGAGCGGACATCATCAAAGCACGCCTTGAAACAGCGTCTTTGTGGCATGATATTAAGAAGGCGCATTTGCGGACAAATATGAGAGCCCATCTTAGCAGAGTTGGTTCGGAGTTCCCTCAGTCCGCGCTTAGTATAGAAGTATGCAAAATATCGATGGATATGTCACTGTAGATTCCAGAATTCACTAAACGATTTGATTTATGAAGTGTATCCAGATATTGAAAATATTTTAAGCAAACCATACAACTGGCTGTGCGAGAGAGCAATTGTCTCGCCAAGAAATGTTACTGTTGATGATATTAATAGCATGGCAATGCAAAAAATTGGTGGAGAAATTAAACAGTATGCTTCCATCGATACAGTACTTAACCTTGAAGATCCCGTCCAATATCCTACTGAATTCTTAAATTCGTTAAACCCGGCTGGCTTACGGCCTCATAAACTAACTCTTACAAATGGGATTCCAGTTATATTTTCACGTAATCTTCGACCACCCGCATTACGCAATGTTGTAGAATGCCTTATTCTTACAGGATCAGCAGTCGGACAAACAGCGTATATTCCGCGAATACCTATGATTCCAGCAGACGTGCCATTTCAGTACAAACGTATTCAGTTTCCTTGTTATGGTACGCATACTGTGGGAGCAGCAGTGAATGCAGGCGGCATGACACAATGGGGTGCACTGTGGCTAGTCATGTCGGCTGGGCTGGGTTCTTGCCTTCACTCCTGTTCCCTGCGCCATAGCAGAGAAAAGTCATGCCTGTCAAACATCTTCGCTTCCGGCATGGCCGGAAGTATCGGACGGACACAT
>JAPVRG010097469.1:0-14551 GCA_029783565.1 Rhagoletis cerasi | reverse complement strand
GTTGGTGGTTTTTCAACCGAATACACGTTTATATAGCGGGCCACTTGCTCCAAGACAGACGCCCGCTTGCAGCCGCACCTACTGGTGAACAGACGCTGCAGACTCCAGTGGGCCTTTAAACCGAATAAGTCGGAGTGGCCCCACCGAAGCTCCCTCTCCTTCTGCCGTGACCCAAGGCTCCACACGGGTTGGTTACCACATCTCGCACATGGGTTCCTCACGTTGCCCAGAGTGCGCGAACGAGGACGCAAGAGTCGGGATTGAGTATAGCCGCGCAACTGTAACTGCATACCCAGAAGAACGTCTATACCCCATTGCACTTTCAGATCTCAGATATATTGGCTTGCTGTCGAAGAGCACACGTCTAATGCGGACTTTTGTGTCATGCATACATAAATGTATGAATGACTACAATATTTATGGAAGTCACAAAATGGTGCTCTAAATGAAAGGAATAATTAACAGATGTTTTTCACTCCAAAAAATATTGTTTTAACAGTTCCTGTCTATGGGATTATAAAACCGCAGCATTGCCCAGTTTCCAAACTTAAGTCGCTATGACTGCCATTCTTGAAGCTGGGTTTAAACTGCTCTGATACCTTCTTGTCTAAATGCCTCCACCTTTTTCTGCACTCAAGAAACCGATTAAGTGCGAGAAATTTGAAGAGCATATCAAAGTAGCCGCTGTGGTGTAGTGGTAAGCAGTGCGTGCTTCCACTCCGCAGGGCCTGGGTTCAAGCCCTGGTCAAAGCAACATGGAAAAAATGTAGGAAAAAGGTTTTTTCTTAACAGCTATCGGCACTCGGAAGGCAATGGCAAACCTACGAGTGTATATCTGCCATGAAAAAGCTTCTCATAAAAATACAATCGCCGTTGGGGTCGGCGTAAAACTGTAGGTCCCTCCGCTTTGTGTGACAACATCATGGCGTAGGCCACAAATCGGAGGAGAAGCAAGGCCAAACAATAACATATTATGTAAGCGCCAATCTATTATTATTATATATCAAAGGTATAGCTACTGTGGAGAAGTTTTCCGGGATCCAAAAATTTTTTTTTTGTTCTTAGTGGTTTTAATGATGGATTTGTTGAAAAGTTATGCAAAAAAGTGCCAACCTCCATCTGACTACCAATTAGACTGTAATCCTTCTTCTTCCATATAACGAATGTCCGCATTTGCCAAAAATTAACGGTATTTTGTAGACAGCTCAAACTTGCACTTTATAATACTTTATTTTACTAGAATGGGCTATAAAACTGCATACTAAAAAATTGTCTAAAGATTCTAAAAAAACCGTGAAACTTTGATGAAACTTTGTTGATATTTTTTTTTAATTTTTGTACAAAATTTGAAATTGGATTCATGTATATAGTTTATATTAGACAATGAGCTATACTTTTATAAAAAATAATTAAAGTTAATTCGAAAAAACAATTAGCCCGAACCGGGTTAGAGTATCATTTTGTCGCGGGGTGTACTTTTCAATTATTTTCGAGAGCTAAGCAAGTTCAAAATAATCTTTAGCGGTTAGCTTATCGCTAACTACATTCCCTAATAAATCAGCTAATGAATAATAAATCAATTTAAAAAAGATATGTACATATGTACATACATACATACATATGTGTATGTTAACGTTGAGAAACTCGCGCCTAAAAATAGAAAATTTATGTAATATTTAAAAAAATTAAAAGGAGAAAAACGTACAAAAATTTAGCAGGATTAAAATACTTTTAGTAACTCGATCTGTACATACAAACATACTATTCATACTATGTACACAGTTGCACATACAAAATATTTACATCATAATATATCGTTACCTTAATATAGAAGGGGCTATCTAACATCGTCGCTGAAATGCAAAAAGCCTTAACCAGCTAAAATTTTTTATTGCATAAAACGATGCGGGACTTGTAATTTTATGAAATGGCTTATAATTAATCAAAAAGTGAATTTTGGGTTTTTAGTTAGTTACAGCTTTTTGCGTTTCAGCGATGATTTTAGATAGGGCCTTTCTATATTAAGGTAACGATATGTATATACGCATGTATTCGTTCACATATCTTATCATTGAAAAGCGTTAAATATATAAATATGTACATATTTATATGTGTATCGGCGGCGACCCATTAATCAGCAATAGCTGCGACCAACAACAAATTCGATAGAAAATTCCATATTTCGCTTTATCGGGGCGATCGGGTGAAAGTTACCAGTGTTTGGCCAGGAAAGCGGTTGTAGAGAGGAGTGTTTTCAGTAAATTCGTTAGTGCATTTTGCGACCATAGTTCACAATCAGTACGGTTTTGCGTTTAGGTGAATAATGTTGATATTGTTAAGAGTATATAATATATACAAAGGACAGGAAAAACGTATACTAAAAAGCTTAAGGAAATCGATCATGTAATGAGATATTGACAGCACTTTGAAAATAGTTCGCAAAAAAGTGTATATACAAAGAGACAGTAAATATGGACAGCGGAAGCTGATTTGTTGAAGATACCATTTGTTGTGAAAAGGCATTATACTCCGTTTTTTCGTACGATACGCCAGCGTCAGCACTGTTTTATTGAAATATTTACACATTTTTGTTTCATACCTCCAACAATTTTTAAGAAAATTAAAAACAAAAAACTAAAAATCTAATCAATAATTTCTTCAAAATGTCTCTCCATAGCCAAATTCTTTTTTAAGCCATCTTAAAATTCATGCAAAAATATTTGTAAAATTTGCTTTGGTTCAAAAACATAACATAACATATTCGGCACGTGTACTACATAAATTACCACAGAATGGCACAAATTCGACCATTGGCACCCGAATTGGCTGCGGTCGCCGCTGCCGAACTCAATGAAGTGGAATCACGTATTGCCGGCGACATTGTCGAACTTCGTCAGTGGATCGAAGAACAACCGTATTTAACAGCGCGCACCGATGACCAATTCCTTGTGGGCTTCCTGCGTTTCTGCAAATATAATATGGATGACACAAAGAAACGTATCGATTACTATTACACATACAAATCAACAGCCGGTGATTTCCTGAAGAGCCGAAGCATTGACGATAAAGTTTATGGCATCTGCCGTGCGGGGTGAGCTCATGTGATTTTGATTTTGAAAAAAAAAAAAAACTCATTGAATTTTTACATAAATCTAACCCGATTTCTTACTTATCTCCATAGCATATTCGCAACACTTCCGAAGCCAGTGGGTCCTGGCGGTCCGCGCATACACTTCACACGCATGGGTCAAATTGATACTTCACTCTATACGGCCAAAGATATCTTCCGTTTCATAATGTTCCGCTCCGAAATTGAGGCCAACACCGATGACAATTGGATTATTAGTGGTGTACTGGAGATAATCGATTTCTCTAAAATTCCATATGCGTTATTGCGTCAATTCGAAGCGAATTTATTCAAAAAAATGGCCGCATTCTTAGAATATGGCGTGCCAACCAATCTAGTGGGAACACACATCGTAAATGCTTCCATGGATGCGCAAATTATATTGAATTTAGTGCGTCTCGTTATGAAACAAAAAGAATTGGTGAGTTCGAATGGAAAGAATGAGTGAAATAGGATGTAATTAATGGTGATATGGAGAGAGAATTAGGATGATGTGATAAGACATCGAGCTTGATTATAGGAAGAGCAATTGAATGACGTGTTAAAAAGAGGTTGAAACGATTTCGCCACGCAAAGAGGAGGTATATGCTCAGACGGATTGAAGCGTCCGATTGTTTTTCCAACACTCGCTAATGAAAAGCTTTTCCATACTGTAGCAGTGACTAAAAATATGCGGTTTAAGGCTCGACATTACCTTGCATGTTGTGGCAGTGAATTTTTAAATAAATGCCAGAAATTGCAAAAGCGTTAAAATGAGTTTAGATAGCAGAAAATGCCGGATTTGTCATAGTACTTTTCGATAATTAAGAAATTTATCACTGTCGTCGGGATTGAATGGAAATAAGAACTGCAATAGAAAGGTTGAGATAAAAAGTTAAGTTCAAAAGAATTCAAAAACGTCAAGAGAAGGTAAATATTCATGATGCAATAAAAGAAGGTGTTATATGTTCGCGTTCGTCTTGCTCTAATCGCCATCTTAAGCTCCCTTAGCAAATTTCAATTTGCCTCTTTGAAAAACTACTTTTTATATCATTGCGATTTTCATGAAAAAGTACTAAAAATAGTACTCGCAGTTTTTTAAAAATTTTTATTTTAACACTTTGATAGGAAAAGGAAAGTTAATTATATATGTCTTCTAGTATATTTATGTCAAAATCTTATAAATCGATTTTTAAAAAAATTTAAACTTAAAAAACATTTATTTTACAAGTATCCCATAAGATATATCATTTAGCTTATGTTTCTATAAAATTTTCATAAAAAATTTCAAAAATCTCAGTTTTTTACAAATTTTAATTCAATACTTTGGTTCGAAAAAGAGTACTAAATTGGCCATCCGACCTTCTTTTCTTCCCCTTTCTCTCGTGCTTCGTAAACTTCCACAATACAACCTTGAGCTAAGGGAGCAGCCAAAACGTGCTGTCACTACGTATATCACCTTTTATTATTGCATCATGGGAAATATTTAGTCGCATACATGAAAATTGTGGGTGTATTCGTAAACGCATTAATGCAAAGCATCCATATTTTTTATTTATCTATAAACCAGAACAGATGAAGGTTTCCAATTCGCACAACCTAAATACAAATTAGTACTCTAACATGGTTGCGTACGCTGGAAGTGTCTACATAATGCAGTTTAGAATAAAAGGCATTGATGCTTTGTATTAATACGTTTAGAAATATAGCCTGTCGGCATTCTTGCGATATTTAAAAAATTTTTAAGCTACACCTTCATCGAATGTTGACAATGTTTTTGCAAAAACTTAAATTTAGTTCAGAATACTTATGCAAGTTCTTAGAAGTTTCCAGCTAAACAGTTGTAAAATAAAATTTAATAATAAAATTTATATATTTAAAATAAGTCAATTTATAAATTCCGCTTCTACCACTATTCCGCACTCAGCTCCACATACACTCATCGCTGGAGTCACTACATAGAGCCATTGGTAAGGAGTACCTTCCAGTCGAATATGGTGGTACTAATGGCTCATACGAAGAGGCCATGACGCATTTCGAACAACAGCTCAACGAATTTAGCGACTATTTCGACGAGGACGAAAAGTACGGCGTGGATGAGAAATTGCGACAAACTGAGCCTGCTGTTGGAACAGTAGCTGCTAATAAGACGCCGCCGACACCAGCATCGCCACCATCACCTAAATGTGTGAGTGTACCTGAAGGGTCTTTTCGTAAATTGAATATCGATTAAAGTAAGGAAGGGGAAAATTTTGTATGCAAAAAAGAGTAATTAACAAAGAAAAAATGCTATATAAAAAACAAAGTGCGATATAAATAAAAAAAAGTACCAAGGTGTAACAGCAGAAAAAAATATTAACAATATGAAATGACCGAACTGGCTGCGTCGTAAATAAATATTTAACGATTTTACGTTCTTCTGTGCGTTCGTTAAATAAGTAAAACACAACAACAATACAAACTAACACAAGAAAATCAACTACTGCGTAAATAGTTAAAAGAAATTATTAAATGATATATTAATGAAATATTAGTGTTATTTAGTGACAAATTTATACCTGAGTTTTCATACAAAAAAGCAAACAACCGAACTAATGCATATAACAACCAGGTTTAACGAAGAATTACTAGTAAAATATTTGAAAACAACAGTACACGGCCACTGAAAAGCAAAAAGCAATAGCAATTATTGCAATCATTTACTTAATTTTAGTGTTGACATATGAGTACACGACCTAACCTAAAATAAAGTTTTAGTATATACATACATATACATTAAATGTTTATGTAGAATACATAGAGAGAAACTATATACATATATATACATACATATACTCGTACATACGTTTGTACATACATACATCCATAGAGAAACATTTTTTAAAAAGCTTCATTTATACATATTATTCGTATGTAAACATTTATTTTTGTGAAAATTTTTTTGGGAATGTACATATATGCATACATACATATGTGTTGAGTGCAAAGCGCTAAGGATATGGTGTAGGCTTTTTGGGAAGAGGGAGAGGAAATTTTTTGTGAAATGAAAATTTATGAGAAACAAAAAATTAATCACATGTACATACATATTCATATGTATGTATAAGTATATATATAAATAAAAAATTAATATAACTACATATGTATGTATATAAACTTATATATACACCAAACAAAAGTTTAAAATGTCCGCATTGTAAATCACTCATTGTAGATACATACATAAATATTTACATAATATATATGCATATATATACATACGAGTACACGCATATAAACTGTGGTGTCTTAATCATTACCATTTTAAGTGAAACTAAAATTGAAAATATTAATTGTATTAAATTACATACTCGAATTCCATTTTATGTATGTGTGAAAATTCTTGTGAAATCACTCGAAGCATTTAATTGTTAAACGTGTTACGAATATTGTCTGTGAAAACAAAAACCATGTACCGTTGAGATTTTTGACTAAACTTATTATATGTATTTGTTTTGGAATTTAAGTACAATTTATTTGTTAAATTTCATTTAAGCTCATAGAACATTTTCATTTCACATCTGGTAAAAAGGTTTTTATCATGATTTAAACAGCTTTGTAATAAGTTTGCATTAGTTGGTGTAATTTTTTAATCAATGAAAAATATTCATACGTATTGCAAAAGAAAAATTATTCACTAAAAAGTTATCATTTGAATTTACAAAGCTGTAAGCGCTATTGGTGTGTTAAAAAAATTTCTCAATTTTATCATTTGTCGAAGTTTTGTAGTTCATATAAATTTTAATTATACTAACAAGCGAATAATTGGCTTATAAATATTATATACGAAAAAATAAGTTTATTTTTTATACATTAACGCGATTTGGTATTACATACTTACATGCACTTTACACTTGAGTTTTAACCGTCCTTTCCATAAGCGAGGAGCCATTATACTATTGACCTTTCTTTTAATATGTTTTAACGATTCTGAACCGTAATTGTTTCTACGCAATAAGAAAATTGTCCACAATAAATACTAATTATTGTATGATTACATGGTCGGCATCATCGTCAAAGCAGCTATGCAACATTTTTCAATATTTCATTTTTATAAATTTCGCTGATTAGGCTTCAGTTACATTCTATAAGATAGTCTAAAACGATGTCTGAAAGAATCTCAGACAAGAGTTAAGAAAAAATCCTTTTAAACATTTCCAAATTGCAACTTAGTGCCATTTGTATTGCTAACGCCTATATATCGACCTATAACCGCCAAAATAACGTAAGCGACATTTTTTTCAAAATTTTCTTCTTGATGCAGAAATGCTTCTAGATGCTCTACGAGCATTTCTGTATCAACAAGAAATTTTTGATAAAAATGCCGCTTACGTTATTTTGGCGTTAGGGCTTGATATGTACTTCTTAATACTCGCAGTGTAACTCGCTGATACTTATATGTAGTCGCATTTCTTTGAATCATAGTTTCAGCAAGCTTGGAACATCATGAAAGTGTTGAAGGCAATCGATGAATTTTTATTACGTTCATAAACAAAGTTGTTATCAGCATTATGTAGGTACTGATCAACAATAATATACATACATTAGTGTGAAACAAGAGCTAGGAGCTTCTGTATTATTTCGTACAATAATTGATGGCTATCATACAAATTTATATCATCTAACAATTTTCATTAAAGTGGTACTTAATAATAGCTCTGTTCCACACGAGCCCGCGGAATCCCGTGGTTGCCCACAACTGCGTAGAAAGCGTTCCTTACGCTAGAAAAAGGGGCAGT
Source organism: Rhagoletis cerasi (assembly GCA_029783565.1). Classification (NCBI taxonomy): domain Eukaryota; kingdom Metazoa; phylum Arthropoda; class Insecta; order Diptera; family Tephritidae; genus Rhagoletis; species Rhagoletis cerasi. Next base: position 6,667 of record JAPVRG010097469.1, on the reverse strand, counting down.
AGAGAGCGAATACGTTCGACTTTTGGATCGTAAATATCTTCTTCATGCCCGGAAAATGCCGGACATTTTTGACAAATTTTTGACAAAATGAGTGTAATATTTTGTACTCTCTAATTACCGGACCAAGCCCGGGAAACGTGTGGAACAGAGCTAATATATATGGTCACCATCATTGCAAAGAGCACTAGGGGTACTCACGACACCCCGAGTAAGAGAGTAAAAGAGTAAAGTGTAAAGAAAAATTACTTTCCAACAACAAAATACCTTGATTAAAAATTTACTTTTGCACTCAACCTTAACCTATGACCTTTATAGGTTAAGGATAAGTAAAAATTTAAATTTTTAATCAAGGTATTTTGTTCTTGGAAAGTAATTTTTCTTTACACTTTACTCTTTTACTCTTTTAATCGGGGTGTCGTGAGTACCCTTAATATTTGACAAATTTAAAATTACATGGGAGAAGCAAAAACGTTTTCAATTTACATAGGAAATGCTGACAAAGCTGTTTTGAAGATGTCAACAAAGCTCTTATTTTTTAATTCAAAGCCATATTTTCATATAGAGGTGGACCTGAGATTCGACTAGCAGAGTATTTAAAAAATTGCATTTCCAAATAAATTTCAAATATCTATAACTTTTTGCATTGAATATGGCGGTATGCGTTAATATATGTGTAGTTTTGTTGCTAAGCAAACCAAAAACAAATCTGCACATGTTTATAATAGTCAAACTCATGTTTGAAGCTCGTAAATTTTTTTTGTATCAGCTGAACAGTTGTAGAGCTCAATAATCTGTCGCATAGCTTACTTTACATACTTACCATTTAGTAAGATTTATCACGCTCATAAAAATACAATAGTCAGTTGGTTATTGAACGGGCCGTAAATATATTGAGTAATCTTAACTCTAAACTCCGTTCACTTAAATTATATTATACCAGCTATTAACAGCGATTTACCAATGCAAAGACTATTTTGTAAAGTTGAAAAAAAAAATTAGAATACTTTAATCACAAAGTCTTTGCAATACGTAACTTTTTGAAAATACAAATAGCAAAAGTACAAAAAACGTGAAAATTCGCATTTAACCCAGTTACGGTTCAGAAAGTTCTGAAAAAGAAGCTCACTAGCACATGCCTCCATTTACTTAATTTTACGCCGTACAACAAAATTTATTTTTTTTTAAGTATTTTGTAGATATTATTGAATTCAGGCACCGAAAATAACAGGTATTTTTTTCAACAGTTAAACTTGGTCAGATATTTTTTAAGATCGAATGGAAAGGTCTTTCCGGATAATAAACAAATCGCTTATCCAAATTAAACAAATTTGGCATCAAATGAAAGAGGACGAAAATAGTTTTAAAACTGAAATGTATTTTCAACAAAAAATTTTATTTAATTACCATAGAACAAACCTTGGGTCAGGTATATGAAATTATTTTATATTAAATTATAAAAAAAAAATATAAATGGAGGTGGTAACCTTCTTCCGTTATTTCTGTTTAAAAGCGATTTCATTTGATACCAAAAAATTTTAATTTGGATAAGCGGTTTGTATATTATCCAGAAAGGACTTTTATTCCGGACTGTAAAAATATTTGGCCAAGTTTAACTGTTAGAAATAATAACTTTTATTTGCGGCCCCTGGTTGAATTACATAAATATATATATATATTTCTTAGTTTTTTTTTTAATATTTGATTTCTTAGTTCTTGCCTTCGCGTTGTTTATATAAGAAGTAAATATAACTTTATTTTTCTTATAGATATTTGATTAACCTTTAAATTAGCATTATCCTATGGCTATTTTAACAAAATTTTTCCCAATCATTTCCCTAACATTCTTTAATTATCAATTTACATTATTTATTTTCAGAAATCTTCCTTCAATATATGGAACTTATTAAGTTCATAAAAATTGTCATTCAAACACTATAATTACCTAATAATAAACAGAAAATTGGAAAATATATTACAATTTAAAAAAGAACAATGTGTTTTTGTTTAATGGAAGGAGAAATTGCAAAAAAAAACAACGATTGAGAAATTAATTGAACCGAAATTTTGCACCAAGAAATAAGCTGCAGGTAAGTGCAATTAGGGCCTTTAACTTATTTATTTTAAAGTATAGTTAAATCATTAGTTAAACTTAATTACAGAAAAATCTATAGACACATTTTGCCATAAATTTAGAGTATTCCTTAGTGCTCGTACACCTAAACTTTTCAATGTTAGAAAAAAATTGGCCCTTATTTTGATCTCTTGAAGTCATAGATATTCGATTCATTACTCCTTGTTTCAAGTCTTTTGATTCAATCCCTCTTAGAAGGTGACACTTCGTGAAATGATAATGACTCAGTACAAATTTTAACTTTTCTCCGGATACGCACCAACAAGCTTACTGCATTTGTTTCCTCCTTTATTTGAAAACGCAATGTTGCCTTGAAAACAAACCTCATAAGCCTAACCTTTCCATCTGCCCTCGAATGGCAGGGCTATTGAAAGATCTTGTAATGCCGTTTCCAAAGAAAATGTCCTCATTTTGCCGACTGGGATAGGGTCGAAAATATTTTTCAGACAAATTTTGACATTACGGCTAAAGTTGTGGGATTTTCGAATAAAAGTATCGCGATTTTCGAGCGAAACTTTTCCCGGTTTGGGGAATACACCCACTGCTTTACAAGTAGAACAATGAAATTACGTTCGATATTTTATAATTACAAATATTTTGCAAATAAGTTAAAAAAGCATCAAGCTTTTATAAGAAAAAAAATAATTGTGTAAATTTAGGTCTCTGTAAAAAAATTACCTACTAATTTTCTGAGCGCCTCATAAAGTTTGGTATATTATGACGGTTTAAGGGCGAACCGAGTGATTTTAAAACATTTTTAATATAAAAATAAAAACTATAAGAATTTCGACCAAGCTTTTACGCTTCAAAGTTTAGTTGATGGAATTTTTTTTTAAATATATGCTATCTTTTTGGTTGTTGGTTCCACATATATACGGGTCATTCCCTGCAATATCTACACATCAATATTTTTTTTGGGGTGAAACATTTTTTTTACATTCTTTATCGAAAAAGAGAAGACATCTATTTTTTTATTTCGTCATGATATTCGAAAATCTCGAAAAAAAATTCTCTGAATTTCGAACTAACAGAGAAGTATCTTTTTTCAATTGTTTGCCGTTGATAAACTATTTGTCGAAGAAAATTAGTTAAGGTATCAAACTGTGCGTAATTACCTCGGCTTTCCATTAGAGTGTGAGTTAGATTAATAACTGCTAGAACTGGCAGCACACGCCTGCGCGCTGAAACTATGTACGCGTATGAAAAAACTCGTAACTTCTAACAGCCATACTTAAACAAAAGCGGCAGCGTTGTCTGGTTGTTAAAAATTTCTCATGTCCATACAATTTCTATGAAGCATACTGAAATAACGCGGCGGCAACGCTGAGCGGTTGGAAAATCCGATTTTGACAGGGCGTTAGGAAGTGAAGTTGGCTGCAGAAAACGACGAAACTGTCATTTTCGTGTTTCACACACACAAACCTATGCTCATTGTTGCTGTTATTTCTACATTTGACGTAGCGTTGCCGCTTTTGCTTAGGTATGATACTTCGGCGTTAACGCTTGGCGGCAGAAAACGCTCCGCTCAACTCTTTTGTTTAGGTATGGCTGTAAAGTTTTGGTGTTTACATTCTAAAATTTTTACAGCGTGCTCCATAAAGTGTGACAACTATCCAGGTTGAGAAAAACAAAAATCTAACATGGTATAGTTAATAATAAAAAACAAAAAATTAAAAATGCAATTTTTTAAGCAAAAATTTTTTTATTTTAATCTAACTCACACTCTCATCTTAACTGATTTTCTCCGACAAATAGTTTATTAACGGTAAACAATTGAAAAAAGATACTTCTCCGTGAGTTCAAAATTTCGGGATTTTTTTTCAAAAGATTTTCGAATATTATGACGAAATAAAAAAAATACGTGTCTTCTTTTTTCGATAAAGAATGTAAATAAAAATATTTCACCCCCAAAAAAATATTGAGGTGTAAATATTGTATGGAATGACCCATACATATTTTATGGTATGAAACATTTCAGTTCATTGTAGAAAACAAAAAAATGCAATGTTTCGCACCGATTCTGGGACTTTTAAAGGTGGTGACTTTGTTTATATCTGCTGATATTCCCAAAATTTTCTAATTTTTGTTTATAGTAGTGTGTTTCATTTCCAGCGATCCGGCAGCACTTTTGTAAACTGTACCCATTTACTAAGCTTTTTAGACCGCACTAAAAGCCTTCTACTAAAGCTTTTAGTTTAACCTAGCGCAAAGGAAGCAAAACAAATAGAAAAACAAAAACAAAAACAAGCACATTAACAAACAAATGAGATAACAAAACAAAATATGAGAGAGATTATCAACGAACATCGCACTGGTTTCAGCGAACTTTGAACTTAGCAGCCTCCAGGTGTCTATCGCTGTTTGTTGATACATTTTGTGCATTCATTTCCTGAGTAAACATTAAATTTTTTAATGTGGAATGGCGAAGTTCAAATTTTATTATGATTTGATGTCACAACCATCGCGTGCCTTGTGGATTGCGTTGCGGCTGGGCAGGATTCCACATGAAGACTGTCCTGTAGCGCTGCGAAAGTGTAAGTAAAATGTTGTTTTTTGAACGAAACCAAAAGTTGAAGTTTTATCAAAATATATTGTGTACATAAATATGTACCTACATATGTACATACTTTATTTGAAAATTGCAGCAGAGCATCTAAAACCAGAGTACAAACAAATTAATCGCTTTCAAAAAGTGCCGGCGATAGTGGATGGAGATTTTCATCTAGGCGAGAGTGTGTCGATCGTCAGGTGAGTATTAGAAATAATTAAGTAATGAAATAGGGAATATAGAAAATATATATATTGGGGTTTGATCCAAGCCTTCGGGATGCAGATGAGCAAGTAATGTTGTTGTTGTAGCCTCTACTTAAGCCTGTGTCTAGAGTCGGATGATACTTCAATCGTTGTCGATAAGCTTAACTAACTGTAGGCCCAGAAAACGTGCGGTTTCGACGTGGTCGGACCAAATGGAAAAGGGGTGTAAGTTGAGTTGGGTTTAGTGGACATGTGAAGAGGTGGTTGGTGTTATGCAAGGAACCTTACATACCGCAAGGAAGGTATAAGAATGAAGACCGGAAGGTCCAGGTTGTGGCAAGAAGATTCATTTTCAGCAAGGTGGCTTTGCAGAGTAAAAGAAATTAATATTTGTTTATTTCGTTAGTACTGTTGTAGTGTTTTACTTGAAATCCTACTTCATTCCTACTAATTCTACAATTTGATCTTTTAGATACCTCTCCGATAAGGGTCAATTCAGTGACGCACTATACCCCAAAGCATTGCAGCATCGAGCGCGTGTCGATGAATTTCTAGAATGGCAGCATCTTGGTGTACGCTTCGGTTGTACTTTGTATTTTCGCGATATGTGGCTATTTCCCATCAATGGCATTAAACCTATGCCTAGCGCCGAAAAAGCAGCGAAATTATGCAAAAACATGGAAACACAACTTAAAATTTTAGAGGAGATTTGGTTGAAGGATACCAAGTTTGTGGTGGACAATGAAATGACTGTGGCCGATTTGTTCGGTTGCTGTGAAGTTGAACAGACAAGTAAGCACGCGTGAGATAAAGATCAAAATAAAAAAATATATATAAATTTTCGTATTTTCACAGAACTGACGCAATACGACGTTGGTAAGAAATTCCCAAAAACTGCCGAGTGGATGCAACGTGTGCGCGCGCAGGCAAATCCGCACTATGATGCTGCACATGCATTTATATACAAGAAGTCTGGCGTGAAACCAAACTATTGATGTGCATTTTTTAATAGGTATTACATTTAAATGTTTTCAATTGTAAATAGTTGTTTTAAAATGTTTTATAAAGTTAGAAAATTTAAAATATTTTTAGTCACTAGATTTGTTACTTGTTGCTTGGTAATACATACATATTATTTTTACTACTGTTCACACGAAAAATTGTTTTTAGTGTCTTAGCTTTCTACTTAAAGTTGATATGGGAATTCTTTATTTGCTCGCGTAGATGTAATAGATTATACCGAATCCCGATTTTTGCAACCCCATTCGCGCATTCTGGGCAACATGAGCAACACATGTGCGAGAAATTGGTAATTAACCCCTTGTGAAGCTTTAGGTAACAGCACAAAGAGCGAAAGCTTCGGCCGTGCCACTCCGTCTTAATCGTTTTGAGGGTTCACTAAAGACAGGCAGGCGTCCGTCTTAGAGCAGGTGTGCATATTTAAAACCCTCAGCAATGTTCGATGTGCCCTGGGTTGTGTGCTAGGACCGCCGCACACTGGGGCCGCTTCATAGAGGGCGATGCTCAAAACTCATTTTTCGAAAGTTGGTATTTAAGATAAAAAAATATATACCAGCAGAGTCATAACAAAGTAGCAAATCTCGTGTATAAACATTGGGTTCCTAACTACCAGTTGCCGCGTACAACAGCTCAAAGTTAACTTTTCAGTCGGAAAATTTTTTTTTCCGATATCGAAAGCGAGTTCATATGTGTTATTAAAGGGTGTTTTATTATAAGGTTACTATTAGTTTAAAAGGAACTATGCCGTTGAATAAGCAATGT
>JAPVRG010097467.1:0-17489 GCA_029783565.1 Rhagoletis cerasi | reverse complement strand
AAACAGGTGGCAACCCTCCTACATGTAGCTAGAAAATACAGTTTATTCAAAACCATTTCTTTTGATACCCATATTGGGATAATTCATTTAACTTAATAAATAATTTTAATTTGATTTTCGTATATATGGCAACCCTTTAAAAAACTAAAACCATATTGCACATCTACAGATCAAGCCCTTTTATTTGACATCTCATTTTTGAAAATCGAAGCAGTGATGCAGATTTTATGCCTTGGTGTTAAATATTTAACGCAAACATCTGCGGCAGAGAAATTTTGAATTCGATGTTCTAACACGTGGCAACTCCTTTTAAGGAACTAAAGCTATGTGTCACACTCAAAGGACAAGGCCTTTTATTTGACACCTCATTTTTGAAAATCGAAGCAGTGGTGCAGATTTTATGCCTTGGTGTTAAATATTTAACGCAACCCTCTGCGGCAGAGAAATTTTGAATCCGATTTTCTAACACGTGGCAACTCCTTTTAAGGGACTAAAGCTATGCTGCACACCCGAAGGACAAGGCCTTTCATGTGACACCTCATTTTTAAAAATCGAACGAACGATACAGATTTTATGACTTGGTGTTAAATATTTAACGCAACCATCTCCGGACTCGAGTAAGAAGTCTCACTTCAAAAAAACTCTGCTTCCACTTCTACTTAACTACATATTGCAATTTTAATTAAAATATGTAATATGAATTACATTTTCCAACTAGTATGTATTAAATAAAATTTTAAAAAATTAATAAATTATTCGAACACAATCCATCAGCTAGGCGACATGTGGTATTTTAAGAAAAAATTCAAAGATTAAACTTACGTTAGCACCTCATAAAACACTAGAGTAGCTCATTAATTACGCGGCGCAGATCACACGCCGCGATTTCTATGCAAAATTAATCGCAATTAAGCGGCATTCGCAATGTAAATCCGATAGCGCATGCAACCAAAAATGTTAAAACGAAAAAAAAACAATCAACACTAAGCAAAAACATTAAAAACTAACACACGCAATACAATAAAAAAATGGCAACGCCTACAATTGAAAAAGGAAACTAATTGAAAAGAACATCGTAAAATCAAAATTTTACAACAAAAGGCGTTGGCCGGTCAATACATACTATGCATTATCGACTTCCCTGCCATTGTTGATGTCGTCGCGCTGTTTTACTCATGGCATATGCAACCCACCATATGCATCATGCAATGCACTTTCGTTGTTGTTGTTATTATTATTCTATGTGCTGTGTGTGAAAAGCTGCACGCCTTAAGCCTCTTGAAAATTGCATGTTTGCAAACGAAATCAAATAGCGAATATTATTTGTTATTAACATTTGAATTTTTGTCTTTGTTGCATGCAATCCAATTGTGTTCAAATCAAATACTAACATTAATTAAACTGCATAAATATCTGAATTGAAGGTGGTGTCTTACATGTGCATACACTTTGCCGTATGCATGCATGCCTTCGCACACTCGCAGTTCCCCAAAAACAAAAGTAAACGTCAATTGTACATCATCGCCTGCAGTGCTGTATGCCCTTTTGCATTTTTTCTCATGATTTAAATGAATTTCGGTTTTCATATTCATATTCAGTTGCATTACGAATGCAAATTTAACCTTTTCACTAGCCTGCCTCTAGCAGCTTGTCTGCCAATTGCTTGTCAGTTCGCCAGCTTGCCCTTCACATCTGCTACATGGATCGACGTGCAAGTTCATTGAATTCTGCATAAATTCATTAACGTTCGAGGCGAGAAATTTGATATTGACTGACTGGCATTCAAGGTGAGTCGCAAAGTACTAAATAGTATATTTTATTCTTCATTACTTATAAATAGATTTATTTAGACTTATTTGTACTTTTTTCTGTTAAGTTGTAGATGTACAGATATCAGTGGAAAACTAACAACACAGTCCAACAGAACAATCGTGATATATGTACGAGTATTTCTGAAATAAGACATTAAGTTGACTATTGGCCAAAAAGTTCTTTCTCATTGAACAACTCAGGGAGAGGGGAGACCAGTATGTTTGCATGTATGTATTTATATACAAAAATTTATTTATTGGACCAAAAAGTAGTGGGTAGGCACTGTGGCCAATGGTAATCCACTATTACCACCCTGCATGGGGTCCACAAAAAGCTCCAGAGTCCGCAAAAAGCTCCGGAAGCATTGTCCGGAGGATGCATCAGACTAGGCCGAGCATAGGTTATTTATTTAAGTTAAAAACGTGGGTAGGTACTGTGGCCAATGATAACTATAGGTCAGTACCACCTCTGCATGGTTTTAAGCCATGCAGAGTCCGCAAAAAACTCCGTAGGCATTGTCCGGAGGATGCAGGAATTTTGCATGGGGGAGTTTGTTAATTGCAGATAAGATGGGCAGAAAATCATACATTGAAGTCCGCAGCTTTTTTAACACGTTTATATTAGTTTCACTTGTATGTTTGTTTGTTTGCTTGCTTGCTTGCTTGCTTGTTTTGTTTGTAACTCTCTTCTGGCAGCTGCTGCAAGCGTGTTTTTTAGTTTTTTTAAACTATATTCTGCTTATTAACGATTTTCACTCATAAAACGAAATTGCCGATAAATCTCCGAAAAAATTTTTTTCGGCAAAAAAAAAACGTGTCTCATTATTTTCACCAAGAATCAACATATTTAAGTTTCGTTGAATTATAAAATCATGTCCCGAGTGGACCGGTTGTCTTGAAATGGAAAGCATCATTAGAAATATTTCATCAGGAAATTAAGTGATTATCACCTAAATCCTCATTATCTTTTGGTTAAAAGTGCATACATATGAAAAATTCAATTTTGTATAATATCTTCATACAATGCAATAAAAATCAAATCCTGCATCTGCGGCTGAATGTTTTCCGCCATTTGTGAAACTCTCGTTTATGTATTTGCGGATTTCGCCATTTCCCATTGCTATTACTGCTGTAATCTATAGGTACGTTCATTGTACACAAATACAAAATTTCCACCAAAATAACCATAATTTGCAATACTTACCTTTAAAACTAAAAATTTTACTCTGACGCCACAGCAATTTTGCTATCAAAAGCCTCTTCATCGACATTAGTACGCAAATGCCAAAAATTCTGCAGTATGCATAACTGCGCTTCAAATAAACAAAGCACATAAAATATGTTTTTGCTTTGATCTCATCTAATTTTCCGGCTAATCCCTACTCGTATCTTTACCTTTCTCCACGGCCGCCTAGCTCATCTTTCGACTGCACTCATCATATTTGACCTAATTCGCTGCACTCAATGGATTAGTGCAATAACAAAAACCAAAACGACACTCAAGCACAATACGGCGTCTACACATCCTTCTTATATCCTTGCTGCTTTACCAATGTACATATTGTTTGCGGTTTGATGTGCGGTCATCATCGGCCAAGCATTGATAATGGCTACTTATTTGCAGTGACCAATATGGATTTTTTTTCTTTTTCATTCTGCTAATTGTTGTTGTTTTAGCGTTATCGCTTGCAGTTTGTTTCCAAATGGGTGTGTTTCTGCTTAATGTGCCTAGACGATGGCTATCTTAACTTCCTCGCTCAAATAGGTTCTTTGGACAGCCTAAACAGTGATTATCGATCCGAACACATCCTATTGTGCGTTTATTTGTTCTTGTAGTGCTGTTGTTTTTGTAACTTAGAAAATACTTTTGTTGCTGTTTGTTTCCATTAATTCAGTGCGAGTAAATGTTTGCCTTGGATTTTAGGGGTTTTGTTCTTACTTCTCACTTTGGCTTAGCTCTTATTGTTAGAGGACGTAGCGCCAGGATTTAGCTGGCGCTGAGGTATTGCGCCAGGATCATCTTATATTTAGACATACTAGTCACAAGTCTAGACAATGAACCGCTTTGTCTGGCTGTATGTTTGTTTAATGGGCTTTTAATGATTTTGCCCAATGGCGTCAGTGAATATTGCTTTGACTTACTTTTTAAAGTAGTGCATAGATTAATACTTATTCACAAATTGTGCAATAGTGGAACATCCCTGGAAGACCCTGGAAAAAATGCGTTAGAACTTTTAGTGAGTTCTTAGCTAAGGGAGTTGTAAATTCATTCCTCCCCTCTTCTAAACCGTACGTACTTAAATACTTTCTTATGCACTTGAATATTTTTAAAGAACAAATAACAAAAAATTAAAAAATAATAAGAGTATGTATCAAAAGGTCTACCATGTAGATGAAGCAGTTCATGGCAGGGTTGCGTGATTTCAAATCCTTTTTGATTTAAACTCCGCCATTAATTAATAAATATATTTGACTTGTGATTTGATTTGTTGGCCAAATAAGGAATATAATTTATTTGTGATTTGATTTGTCAACCAAATAAGAAATAAAAAGGATTTGTGATTTGAATCGTTGAGCAAATCAGAAATCAAATTTATTTGTGGTTTGATTTGTCAACCAAATAAGAAATAAAATTAGTGGTTTGGTTTGTATCGCGAATCAATTTGTTTGGGAATCCTGAAAATCTCAAAGAATTCCGAAAATCCCGAAATAGTCCCAAAAATCTCGAAATCGGTTGACAAATTAAATCACAAATAAATGTGATTTCTAATTTCATCGACAAATCAAATCACAAAAAAATTTTATTTCTTATTTGGTTGACAAAACAAATCACAAATAAATTTGATTTCTTATTTGGTCAACAATTCAAATCACAAATTCTTTTTATTTCTTATTTCGTTGACAAATCAAATCACAAATAAATTTTATTTTTTATTTGGTCTACAAATCAAATTACAAATAAAATGTATTTAGGATTCGATGCAACTTTCAATTCAGAAATAAATTTGATTTGTGGATTTGTGATTTGACTAATTCAAAACCACGCAACCCTGGTTCATAGTAAGCCAAATAAGTGCCGGTAATTGGTTATCTGCTAAAAGTTGACAGATATTCATAATATGACTGTACCGTAATAAAAATTATTTTGTTGTGGTGTACCTACATTTTCAATCCGATTTCGATAAGCAGTTTATTTTCTTTCTTAAAGGCCATACTTCGACCTTCAAAAAGTTACGGACAGTAATCGACTCCTGGAATGAAAATTTGATTGACATAATATATTGGTGTTTAATATCATAAAAATAACTTTCAAATCGGCTAACCACACTTACTTACTTTCTTAGCATCGGACTTCTTATTAAAATCCTGGGGCAGATTTTACATAAGAAATATCAGGAGAATGTTATAGTGAATTAATACTGAACAAAAATTACCTCACCGACAGGCAATCGATTAGGACACCAAGTGGTACCTATACAGATAACGAAGAGGAAAGGGCCCTTGTCCTGATTTCTGCATAATTTCCGGTGGCAAAGGATCTCTTCACTCAGCGATCGGACGGATGCATCCGAATGAGCATAGGATTCGTTCGATCGATACAAATCTCCAGGGGTAGATGGCATCAGCCCAGTGTTGTTGAATCAGGTTGGGGGACTCCTACAGCCACACCTCTTAAGCATTATAGTGGAATTACAATGCCGTAGTGGCAGCGCCACTAGCATTGGCAGTTATCAGCTGTTATTTCAGGGGCATTAAAGTCTGAGTTTTTACGTGAGTACCTGCTTATGCAAAGCTTAACCCCACGGTGCTCAAAAGCATACGGATCAACTCAATGCGTTGATCACCGCCCCGTGTTAGCGGTACCAAATGGTAGTGTGGGTGTTCACAATTCACCACCGTGGTTGGGTACGAGGCCGACCTAAAACCTTTGCCGTACTCTAGGTCCGTCACCCGATTGCAATGCAACTCCACATTGAGCCGACAAGCAAACTCTTCCCGCATTTGGGTTACGAAACCACAGCCACCACGATACTCCCCGAAGGGCCGTACCCAAAGGAACAGGCCATGGCAAATATAGGATGCTATGGGGGCCCCTGTTCCCCCGTGGTACCAGATGGAGTACTCTGCTTAGACTGTGAAGCCGAAACCAGTTGAGTGGACACCACTCCGGACTGGCAACCGTTGACTAGGGTACCTCGAGGTTGTCACACCCGTGATTCGATGAGTACGGGAGTTGATTGCACAATATCAACCCCCACAACCCCCGAATCCCCCTGAGGGGTATTTCAGGGGCAATATGTTTGAGTGGTAACTCTTGTATAAGAGCAGTGTCAGTAAGCAGAACTGGCACTTTTAGCGCAAATTCTAAATTTAGTGCCGCTGCCGAAGCACTTAACTGATAGCCTGACCACATCGAAAACGACGAGCTACGGACCACAGCTGTCAAATTATTTTTGCACGTATTCTTATGTAGATAATTATTTTGGCGACGATACGGCAACACCGCGACTAGCTAAAAATGTAGCTGTGGCCGGATTGGATCTATTTCTATTTTTCGAGCGACTGATAAGGTTCTTCCTCTTCTTTTATGTCAAATTCATACAAATTCATGATGTCGCTGCTGCGTTCAAAAAAACCAAGGCGAAAAACTCGGCGAACTAGGGATCGATTTCCAGAACATACTTTAATTGTGAAGGTAGAACTTTTCCACCCTTCTGAATGGTAACAGTGCTGAAGCCAGTGGAGAAGATGAATCCATGAACCTGGACGAGGACAGCTAACGGTTTTCCAGCTGAGCTATTAAAGCTCGGCGGCGAGAGGTTATTTGGATGCCTGCCTGATGAATGGTCTTCAATGTGCTCCTGCCGAAATACAAGAAGGGGGGATAAGCCTCTTCAACGTCGCGCACAAGCTCTCATCGAGCGTACTGTGTGAAAAGCTAAAGCCCACTGTCAAAGAAGTGATTGAACCTTATTAATGTGGCGTTGGACATGGTAAATCCACCATAGAACTAAACACCGCTTTATATATTTAGCATCCCCTTGAAACTGATATGGCTGTGTGTGTAAAACGTCGTCGAGCAATACCAACAGTTGCATCAGAATTGAGAAGCGCTTCTTCGAGTTATTCGATACCAAACGAAGTTTCTAACAGGTCGACTCTCTACCGTGTGACTCCTGTGGCAGCGCACGCTTTTAAATCCAAAAAGCATTAGGGCTAGCTGCTTATCTATACTTATAATAAAATTGTAACAGGCCGATGTCTGTGCATTATAGATATTAAAGAAAAATTCATATTTGGGGTCATTATTAGAGCACCAGTAGCCAAATCAACAATTTTTAGAATATTTCTCTGTCAGTCTGTCTGACCGTATGTTTGTATGCGCATCACTCAAAAACTAATGCATGCAATTGCATGCAGTTTCCGCCGATTTACTGCTGAAGATCTGACTTATAATTTGGTAAAAAAATAATTGGAGAGTTGCCACCTATTTGAAAATTTGTTTGAGTGAATTGATAAGATTAAGATATGGCTGTCAAAAGAAAGATGTTTAGGAAAGTTTACTGCCAAAAATATTTTAAAGGAGGGTTGCCACCTGTTTGAAAATTTTATTCAATTATTGAATTAATAAAATAAATTAAATATTACAATACGGGTATGAAACTAAAGAGGTTCAATAAAGTTTACTGTTGAAAATATTTTTGAAGCGGGTTGCCACCTATATGAAAAATTTAATTCAGTTAAATTGATAAGATAAGCTAAATATTGTCACATGGGTATCAAACGAAAGTATTTGAGAATAATAAAATTGTAACAGGCCGATGTCTGTACATAGTAGATATTAAAGTAAAATTAATATGGAGTTCCAGCTTTAGCTATTTCATACATAAAAATGCTAAAAAAAGAAAAATGAGAAAATCTCCTATATTTTTGGCTGATTTTCAGTATGTTGAATTGTATTGAAAGTTCATACACTCAGCGAAGCCACCGCCTTCTAATAATTTGCCTTGACTATGTGCACTTTGCTTTTGATTTCAGCGTAGGGATGGTCAAACTCAGTATAAGCGAACAGAGGAAAAATAAAACAGAAAAAGTGGAATAAGTTTGTTTATCGCGTTTCAAATTTTACAATCGAATGTGTATCTTCGTAGACAGTTTACAAAAAAGTTATTTCATTTAATAGTAAAAGGTAAATATATGTATAACTATTAGGTAGCCTGAAGAAGAAGTGAATTTTGTAAAGTATGCAAAGGGGAAGACCAAAAACAGTTTGCTAAAAAAAATTCTTTAGTTTTTATTGGTTCGTTTTGAACAAAAATAAACAATTTTTACCTATCCCTTATTGATATTTGATTTTCAACTGTCTCTGTAAAAACAAAAATATAGCTCCTTGACTCTAAACTCCACGCATACGAAATCGCGCGCAAAAGCCAGTTAACAAATATAAATTTTAAATAAGTTTAAAGATTTATAGTTTCTAAAACTTATGGCTTAAATATATCGAAGTCTTAAACTCACAAATAACATCACTCATAAAAGTGTCACCACAACAAATAACAGCTCAATTTAAAGAGTGACAGACTTATCCGAACAATGAATGCAACTACCAAATACAATGAATATAGACGCCACCACATTGTGAAGCCACAAAATGAAGCAAATGAGGTACATACATTGATACTATTTACTTACTACGATATTACATACACAGAGCAAAAATAATAAGAATATGTAGCCCGACTCACCTTTTGGCGGCAAAAGTCATTGAGATTCAAACCGAGTAAAGACATCAAGTCTGACCTCATCGCACCGCAACGTCAATAAAATCGAAATGTAATAAAATAATAATACGTACATGAATACAATAACAATAAGCAAACAATGTTGCATGAAGTGATGTTGTTGTTGTTTCAAAAAGTGGCATAAAATGTTGGTAAAAGATACAACTACTCACCGGGTTACCAGTGATATGTATGTTTGTGTACACTAATATCTATACGATTGTATGTATGTATGTATGTATGTTGTTGTATTTGAATTGAAAACCGGAATGTTCGACCGAAATCGCGTATTGTGCCGAAATAAGGTTAACGCCACACCGAAGAATAGGAAAATCGAAATCGGCGAATTCTCTTGTGGTGTGGCACATGCAACAGATATCAGATGTTCGCTGGATGCCAAGAACATATCCTCGGGGAACCAAACAAACATACATACAAAGGCAGGAGACTCGGATGAGATGGTAACCAAAAATAAACATACATACGCACGTACATAATAGTACTCAAATACTCATATTTACAATCATTGAAAGGTTATCAATACAAAGGCATCAAAATAAATCGAAACGAATTTATAATGAAAGATAGTGAAGGTAACTTGATAGGCCAGCCAGTCAGACATACTCGTACATACCCGTAAAGCCACTCGCTAAAGCAGCTTCATACAAATCGCAATCAACACACCGGACTGTTGCTAGCTGCCTTAGGCTGTGCATACGAAAGGAAAACTTAAGTCCTTATTACTTGTCTGACATAGTTTTCTTCACTAAGGTTATCATAATCCTTATCACCGCCACAAAACAGCAACAACAATGGAGAAAATCGAAGAATGCAAGCAGACACCACCAGCAGCGTTCGGTTGAATTATGAAAGTTCAGCTTTGTATTGTTGATGCCAAAACAGCACTCGAAATGTTGACGTTATAAATACCACAGCATCAGAGTAGCGGCGAAGCAGAGCTGGCATCATCAGCTATCATACCAGCTAAGTGCAATAGTTGAGGCCAGTAAATAAGTTGCTGATAATTTTCTGCTGAATCTACAGATAAGCAGTTGGGTGTAACGGAAATACATAGTAGCAGTCGCTGCGGTTATGGAGAGTCCACTTAACCAAAGACTTTGCAGGTAATCATACCAGCGCATCTCTCGGTAGCTGCATGACGCTGGCGACAAGGCGGATTTGACAAAGTAAGACATCAAAGGTAAAGAAAGGATCATACTTAGTATGGTGGGCGATTTATTTTACCACTGCACACACTTATAGTGCATAGTCATTTTGTTATTACGAGTATACATAGATACAATATGGTGTAATGCAATATGCGCTCAGATATTTCTGATCCTTCGTCAAGTTGTTCAGGTTGTCTTGCCATCCATTGCGCTGCACAGCCCATCAGCCATATTTAGCGACAAATTCAATTATTGTAAATAACTACCATAGCGTTGTTTTGGAGTGCATTTTTTATTGCTGTTGTTTCTGCCTTTTGGCAACCCCAAGGTGGTGATAATAATCAATTGAGATTGGTTTTGATAGAGCCAAAGTGCCACTGGCAATTGATGGAGCTAATTATTGATGTTAACTAGCTAAATATATCCATTCTAAAGATATATCAGCAGAAAATACAGAAAATTCGCTTCAGAGAAAATAAAATAAATTAAAATACATTTATGTGAGTTTTATGTACAGTTTGTAATAAATAAATAGATACGCTTTTTAAAGTTTCATAAATTACGCTTTATTTACATCAAATTAACAAAGAATTCAAACATTTTTAAGAATTTAACGGTACTCCTAATCTTTTATATGAGAATTGAAGTCGGTTGTGTTTTTTCTTTGAAAATTACTTTTTGAATTTTAATAATTTTTATCTGATTCGTAGCCAAGAACGCCAAAATATTTCTGTCAGTACACGGCACCAGCAGCATCTAAAGAGAAAATTTGTTGCAAAAGCATTTCCTTTTCCGTTGCAATATATTTCGAATATGGACCAAAACTAAACACAAGTAGGATTTTTAGTAATAACCAGGGACCGTAATCATTATGAGTTCTATCAAAAAAATTGATATTTCATCATTATTTCAAAGTTTTAAAATTTGGAATCAATAATAATAACACATTTCTGAGTTTTATTGTATCGTTCAGAAATAAAAAGTATATGTATGTCGATTTATATTTTTTTGATCAAAAATAAAACTAATTTTTTGAGTGCTATGTTTTCGCCCTGAAATAATGATTTTTTCTTTCATCAAAAATAATGATTATTTTTTGGGTTTTATTTTTTTGATCGAATATAAGACTCATTTCTTGAGCGCTATTTTATCTCTCGGAAATAAAAACAAATATTTGAGTTTTATTTTTGTCCGGCAGATTGAATAACTCAAAATCCCACACTGATTTTCTATTAAGTGTTTAGCGGTAGGTATTTTTTGCTATACACTAAAAAATTATAACAAATTTATCAACCGTATTTTTATTATTACAAGCTTTTAACTTCTGTTGGTTCACAGAATAAATATTACTTACATGAAAAGGAATAACTCCACGAAAAATGTTGCCGTTAGGTGGCGAGTGCGTTTATATAATTGAAAAACCCGAATCTGTGCTCCGATTTGGTTTATCTTCAGAATACATATGTATGTGTATTACCTACTTAAATTGAAATATATTGAAGATTTTGTTTGTTAAGGTCAAATCTAGCACGTTAGGAAAAAAAATTTAGCTAAAAGTCGGGGTGCGGAAAAATTTTATCGCGAACGATTAAAAGTACGATCTTCTCATATTAGCTCGTTTTGCGATTGTATTTTACCGCTGTAAAAAAACTAAAAACACGCTTTTATTACAACAAGAACAAAAATGTATGAAATAATTTATAGATATAGCGATTCCATTTAAGGATAATAGGAAGTTCCCTAACTTGATTTAATTTAACTTTTTAAACTAGCTTAAAATAGGATTAAGGTGATTGGCCCTTAGTCATAGTCAAAATAAAGTCGACTGTAAAGTTATTTGCAGCTTTTTGAAATAATTTTCAACGTATTGCACGATTAAATTTATTTAACCAAGACATTTCTTAGCATTTACGTACTTGCTCATTTGTGCGCAAACGTGCATCAACATATGTGTATACATTAGACCGTATCGAAAAAAAGTTCGCCGTATACCCCCTCATATGAAGTGTATCACACTTTAAAATCCGACTATAAATGGCGAAGATATGAAGGAAAATGTAATTGGGCGACCGCTAGGGTTGTCCAAAAAAAAAAAACTTTTATTATTTTTTTAAATGCTTTTCAAAAACACTTCATATGAGGGGGTTGTTCGGCGAACTTTTTTTATTTCGCCTGTAAGGCGAGACGCTCTAGTGTACATGCGTATCCTATGTATGTACTCATGAAAATGCAAGTAAATGAAAAATATACATATGGTCGATTCTACGGGAAATTAAAATTTTTGTAACGTTGCCAGTGCGATTTTCAGGCTTATATCTTTAAAACAAAATTATCTGATAAACAAATTTTTGCGCAGAACGCTGAAACCAAAATAAGTCAGCGTTTCTGTGCAGAAATTTTTTTTTTAAAGTTCATCTGGTCATAAAATTATAAGACTAAAAAATGTACTGGCAACGTTACAAAAACTTCAATTTCCTGTAGAATTGGTCATATACAGAAATACGTGTTCTTATTCAGAATGCATTGAAATGTAAAAAAGTAAGACATGTACGTATTTATGACAATGTAAACAAATATGGCCAGTTACATTAGGTTCAATCCCGTATTCCTCGGACTAAATCTAGTAAAACTGTCAAAAAATTAAATTTCGCCCAAAGCGAGAGAGTAACACTAAAAAGTACTGGATTGCTTTCTGGTAAAAAATGGTAACTTCTGACAACTTCAACATAACCTTATTTTGTATGTAAACACACGCACCTCAATCAAGTAATTAACGAAAAATACTGCCAAATTCATTAGAAGCCACTTAAACAACTAAATTAATATATTTCAACATGCATTAGCAAAGTGCACCTTTCTTTTGTTTACAATTTTCTTGTCAAACACACTATAGCTGATCGTTTGACACATTTACCAGAATTTACCAGCAAAAAATCTTCGGGCTAAAAATGGTAACTTTTGACAAAGAGATGACCTTATTTGCTCTCTTATTTGTCATCTCATTTACCAAAGAACCGAGTACGGGATCGATTTCCAGTAAATTCTGGTAAAAAATGGTAAGTGTGGACTCGTACGGGATTGCAACTATTAAAAAACCTTTATATATATGTACGTACATTCACATGTATTTGAAAATACGGCAAAATTATAAAAAACAGAAGATGTACAAATTTAGATATGTTATAAATACAATGGCTCCATGCCATTGGCGCTCAACACAGAAAAAGTTGGAAATAAATACAGATTTCGTAAAAAAATATTTATCAAGCAATAGCAATTCTGCAAATTATGACAATGAAAACGAGTAATTGACGAATATTGTTTAGCTGAAATATAGAAATTAACCAATCATTGTGTTGCGGCAGGCGTGTTGAGTTTAAGAATCATGTAACTTGCGATGCCTTGCGATTAAAACAATGGTTTTTGTTTTATTATTTCTTATTTAAATTGACAGCGAACCATTGTTTAATAAAGATTTTGTTGATATATTGAAGTGCCAGCTGGGGTGGGTGTGGAGGCATCCGAATGGATGTCTTACTGACAACTGCTAAATGTTCAAGACGGTTTGAATGTATATACATACATACATATGTAAGTTTTTATTGAATATAAATACGAGTATATGTATGTTTGGATGAGCTCACAAAATCCCATATGCCGATACACAATCGCGCGCTATAGCAGCTGTTGCACAAGTAAATGCAGCAATATGCTTAACACATGCATATGCACAGGGGAACCTACAAACATACATACATACGTACATATCTCAAAGCACATCAAGCTGCCAACCACAATGCAAACACCTTCGGGCGCCATCATAACTCTTTAAATTCCGTTTACAAAATTTAATAGTCAAAAATATTTTGTTACTATTTTTTGGTAGCTCTCCATGTAGCAACAACTGCTACTTGTTGCAACGCCGTGTGACTACCAATAAGCAAAAAAAAAACTTGTCAGCAACGCCTGACCCACAACACTCCTACGAGTGAGTACCCATTAGCAAAACTTCTAAGAGATACAACTGCAACTTTGTTGGTGGTCGTACAATCGTTTTGCACCATGCTTCCACCTCATCTCCATTGTGCCACCAATCCACCATATGCAACTTTTTAATTTTAATTTTTTTTTTTGGTCACTGCTTAAGCTGTTGTTGCTGTTGCAATCACTTTTCATTCTCGCCTCATTGTTCGTTCGCTATTCAAATAGTATGTATATATCTTTGAGATTTGTATATTGCCAGTGCAATTGCATATCTGCGGTCTGAATATTGGCGCATTTTTATGTTGCATTGTGCTGTGACTTCTTTTATTGTGATTGTTGCAACGTGTCATATCGCTATCTTGTAAACTATTGCGTCGTCACTGAATGCAAAATTTCTATAGGCAAATCTTAAGGTTGTCATTTATTTATCTGCGCATTTACGTTTGACCTTAGTGTGTAGAACTTTGCAGAGTCAATGAAAACATCATTTAATGTACACATGTACATATGTATGAAATCTTTTATGAATAAAACATATACATGTATTTGGGTAGATCTTGCCATATACAGCGGTTGAAAATTGCCTGAGCCGAATGTCCGTAAATATTTTATTTTTGTGTTCTCTTTTTATAAGCTTTTATTAAGTTTCACCTATGTGTAATCAAATTGTAACCAACTTCCCGATGAGCTAGAGATCTGAAACTTCAAACTTGCCTCAGAACCCGTTGTCAATTATTATTTATGATCCGACATGGTTCATATTTGGAATGTATATTACCTACGTGAAAAGAAATAACTCCGATAGGTGCCGCAGGAGTCGAGATATTTGGAAAATCCGTATTCATGATCCGATTTGTTTGATATTTAAAATGTACGTATATTACTTACATGAAAAGGAACCAGTACACAAAAAAATTTTCCTGTAGGGGGTTCAGAAGTCGAGATATTTAGAAAACTCGTATTTATGGTCCGATTTGCTACACATTTAAAAAGTGTATTACTTAAATGGCGGCCGGGTGGTGTAGTGGTTACCATTCCCTAGCGCTTGGGTTCGAGCCCAGTTTCAGACCAACCTCAAAAAAATTATAAAAGTAAAATAAAAAAATTTCTAATAGCGTTCGCCCTCGGCAATGAAAAACAACTTCGCATAAAAGTATAATCGCGCTCGAAGTCGGCGTAATAAAAGCTTGTCTTAAAAATTATTTATTTTTTAATTACTTGTTTCATTATTTGATCTGAAAAGGCGACCTTTCTGTTATTACAACATCGTCTCTTCTTTTCCTCGTTGCGAGTCGTAGCAACAAAATCTGCCTGGTAGATGTAGAAAACATCGAAGTTTCATTGCCCTAGTTCTCTCCACAAATCTCACCTGACCAAATACGTCGAAAAACTAATTCATTATTTCAAACTAATGGTTATGGTAACTAAATGTTGTTTTCAGTGAGGATCAAAAGGCTTCAAAAAAATTCGGCGTATAATCAATCTCTCTATCTGCCTAAGACAGACTTAAATGTTGGTCCTTTGTGATTTCTTATTGGACATGTTAAAATGAATTGCAAACTGAGGTTTTTGAATCTCTTTCGTTCGACATCCACATTTTTATAATATTTTATTTAACTTTTTAATTAATTGATTTTAACTTTTGGAAAAGATGGCAACTCTCTTCAAAAAATATCCTTAATGTTAATCCAGGTTATAACCAGTGTTTCCAGGTTTTCGGCAAGCCTATTTTCGTTTTTGATTTTGGGGTTTGCTGTTATTTTCTCTTCTTATATATGTATCCATATCATATAAGAAGTCAAATCGACTTTTCTGCGTGTTTTGTCAATAAACAGCATTGATAAATTCAAGATTTCCAACAAGCTTCTGCGCCCCCGACTTCGTCTGCGGGTGCCACAGAAATCGAGCCTGATAAAAAAGTGTATTTGTACGCAAAAATGCAATAAAAAATGTACATTATACGCGCACATTTTAATTAATATTTGTATATAGAACATTGTATATTTTATTATTTTTTCCCAGTACGCATAAATGTTGATCTTGTGACCATGTCCCTTTCAACGAAAACGAACAAAACAAATATAACGAAAAAATAGTTCTGTTTAGGCGCGATTGCTGACACCAGGCGCCTAAATGCATGCTATGTAATGCTGCATGTGCAAAAATTTCACGAATATAATGAAGGCACATGCACTTCTCAACCGCCATGTAATGCAACTTTCTTAAGTTAAAATTTTATGGCAGTTTAAAGCATGCTTGTCCTAGTCTGATACATCCTCCGAACAATGCTTCTGGAGTTTTTTGCGGACCCTGTTTGTGCTTGGCTTACAACCATGCAGAGGTGGTAATTGATAATTACCATTCACCACAGTGCCTACCGACTTGAATCAATAGCCGATGCTTAGCATAGTCTGATGCATCCTCCGGACAATGTTTCCGGAGCTTTTTGCGGACTCTGCTTGTGCTTGGCTTTCAACCCTGCAGAGGTGGTAATTGATGATTACTGTGAAACCTCCACTTGTTTTATAATTTTCTATCTTAGAATACTTTGTAAAAAATATTATTTTGTCAATTCTTTTGAACAACTTTTTGACTTACGATTTTTTTTTTAATTTCTTGCTCTATATTTGGATATATGTCAACACAGATTTTTTTCAAATCAACATTTTGCGAAAACACACTGTATACATTCATATGTAAGTACTTACATAAATGCTTTGGAAAGAAATATTTATGCTCAGTATACGCCAAAAAAAAAATTTACATATTGGCAGAATAATATTTTTACAAAGTATTCTAAGATAGAAAATTATAAAACAAGTGGAGGTTCCACAATTACCATTGGCCACATGAATAAATATTTTTTTTTATGAATACTTACATGCAAACATACTGGTCTCCCCTCTCACTGAGTTATTCAGTTCAACTCGTTTAACTAAGACGTCTGCCGTGATGAAAATTGTCCTGCTTTTTCAAATCATCATCATAAACTATCTACGTGCTAAATTTCATTCAGATCCGATGAAGCGTTTTCGCGTTAAGAAGAAACCGACATCCAAACTTTAACTTTTATAATACTCGTTTTAGTAGGATATTTATTGGCACGGTGAATATGATTTTCCCCATTTTCAAGACCATTAGTCCCGTCATCCCTTTTTTATTGAAAATTTCCGAAAATTGGGAAAATTTTCGCTCCTGCCAACACTGGTTATAACTTATCTGCGTGCAAAATGTCATTAAAATACGTCTAGCCGTTTCAGCGTGGAAGAGCAAGAAACATACACCCTTAGACTATGTTCAAACATGCCAATTAGCTGAGGCAATTAACTTCTTAATTGAGCCAACGTGTGTGGGTGTTCACACTGCTCTATTAGCGAAATGCAGTCAGCTGTTCCATTAGCAACAGTGATGGAAAAGTTGGTGCAATCGTACCTTTCTTTAATTTGAAAGTACATTCGGTACAAGCAAACCATTTTAGGTACATTTGGAACGTAGCCAAATAACCTTCCAGAAAATCTTTTCTTATTTTTATTGACATTTCAGCGCATTTTCTTGTCCCATAGCCTCTCTTTGTGAAGGGGCATATAAATGATACAAAAGGGTCAAAGTAACGTAACTGTAGTTGATTGCGCCAGATAGACAGAGAATATTTCTTTTTAAAACGTCAGATCGAAGAACTCGGAGGAAAGTGATTCACCTCTTCTAAAACAGTTTTGTCTCGCACTGCTCGAAAATATTCTGTC
>JAPVRG010097456.1:0-10598 GCA_029783565.1 Rhagoletis cerasi | reverse complement strand
AGTACCCTCTTATTTTATTACACTTTCATTATCAGTGTTGTTTCGCTTGTGGCAAGGAAGAGTAACCCGCAGAAATTTGAGTGACGGTGTAAAATTTAACACACGTCGTCATTAGTGGAATTCTTGCAAATAATATCTTCTCGTAACTACCATGAAATTTCAAGAGTCAACTTTTGAAAAACTCTTGCTAGAAATTTAATTGTGCCACATTTACAAAAAAGAGAACACAATAAAAGTTTAACTCGTTCCTTACGGGATATTATTCATATGATCTTGGGTTCTAATTCTCTTCTAGAGCCTGTCATAGAAGAAGCTAAGTCGAGCAAATTATATTAGATTTGTCCTAATAAATTAAAAATAAAAACAACACACACTTGCCTGGAATGTAAAAAACCAATGTGTATGGGTTGTAGCAAACGCTTGTGTATTAAATGTATGAACATTGAATATGATGATCAGCATTAAAATTTAACCAAAATACTGAATGTTATATTCTAAAATAAAAAAGACTTAAGAATGTTGCTTTTTTATAGTAATTTGTATTTATTCAGCTGTGAAAAAATGCCGTTTTGTTTACCGTTAAGTTTTTATTTTAATTTTTATGTACATGTTAAGAATACCTCTATTTTCTGTTTGTATAAAAAAGGCTATTGAAAAGAAGTCCCAATTTTCAGAGAAATATTAAAAGTTTTGCATTTTTCTTTCCGAATACTGTAATCGGAATTATATTAGATCGGCTTATTTAAATATTTAATATTAAAATGATAAAAGGTATATTTAATTGAAATAAATAAAATGGTGTAAAATTTACTACCACCTCTACATATACGTTAAAGAATTTCACCTCATAAGTTAAAGGCTAATATGGTGAAGAATTCTTCCATTTGTGAAAAATTTACACGCACTTATCAGAAAGAGCCGATTCAACACGACGCAACTCCTGAATATCCATTTCAGAGGATTTCTGTTGATATTTTTAAATACGCCGCGGTAACGTTCTCTTGGCATTGATTGATGCCTATTCTGGTTTTTAATATCAAAACGATTGAAGGAGAACACGACAAAAAAGGGGATACAAGATTTGGAATCAATTTTTGTTACTATGGTTATCCTGTAAATATAAGAAGTGATATTGTTCCGTTCTACTCGAAGGAATTCGAGGAATATGCTGCGAGTATAAATGCTGGACTGAAGTTTTCAAGTTCGGGATACGCTCGAAGTCACGGTCTTGCTGAAAAGGCTGTCGCAATGGCGATAAATATACTAAAAAGATGTTTCGAAGTGGAAAATGTGAAATAATTCCAATATAGACTCCGCGAATACAACTCCATGCCCGTTGCTGGGATGAAACTCACCATCTGAATCGTTTATTGGCAGATTGTCATTTACATCGCAGAAATTGTAGTGAAAATGAGATACGAAATAAACTTAAAAAGAAACAGGAGAATCAAAAAATGTATTATGACTGCGGATCAAAGTTGTTGCCAATATTGAATATTGCAGATAACGTTATCTTCAAGGAAAATGGAAGGGAATGTAGTTATGGAAGTGTCGTTAAAAATTTCAATGGCCGATCATATGTAATTATGGACAACTTCGAAAACTATTTTAGGAGGAACAGAAGATTCATAGTAAAAAACTATTTTAGGAGGAACGGAAGATTCATAGTAGAAGTGAGTTATTGATTGAAGGTAGGCATAATCGGTCATTAGGAAATGGGGGCGTTGATAACTACAATAACAATAGTAATAATTTTAGCGATAACGTTGATAACTATAATAATATTAATAAAAAATTAAGTAGGGACGTTATTGACAATGAATCGCCGAATATTGAAAATGGCAAGAATGTATCAATTAATGATAAGTACCAGGATGACCGAGCTTTGCTCGGAGGGCATATACTTTTTAAAGTTTTTAAAAATTAAATAAAAAATCAAGGTTTAGCTATCAAATAATGGACATTTAGATAGCTTTAACTTATATATATTTTTATGTAACTTTGTTCATGGAATTTATGATTTAACATTACGATATACATACACACTTAATATTCACAATGTGTTTCATGCTGAATCAATTTTGTTCAATTTAAAAAAAAAAAATTATAGTTGATAATGCAACAAAACCATTAAAACCAAAATTCCAAACCTATTACCATACTTAGGAAATTTCTACCAAATTTCCATCCATTTTCATGAAGGTAGGCAGGTAGGCAATTTTGTAGCCCATTGGAGTTTAGGAGTAAAGTGTTAGTTTGAAGTTACAATAAATGATTTTTGACATTTTTTTGGGAAAGGTCTCATCCATTTTCTTCCTTGCAGAAGCGTCATAAAAAGAAAAGGCGCAAGGCCGTTGACAAAAAAATAAGGGTTATTTGTAGCAATTTCAAACTTACACCTTATTATTCAATGGGCTACAAGACTGCATACCCGAGATATTTCTAAAAAAAAATCTGATCAGAACGTTGAAAACTTTCATGAAATTATGTCGAATCCTCCAAAGTTGTGTCAATGTTTTGGAGTTTTTATGGTTTTTGTTGTTCACGAACTATATTTGTATAAAAAAATCCACAATATTGATTAAGCATGAAAGGCATTGTGAATTTCAACAAAAAAATTTTTTGTTTGTAGCGCCTCACTTTGACTGTGAGTAAGTGTGTAAGTATATATACATTAGCATTAATATCGAAACAAATACCTCTTTCCATACTAAGGTCCGTTTTTCAAGTCAATTAAAAAATTTATCTGCCCTTTAAACACAAATTTTGTTCTCAAAAAATGTGTGTTGAAGGGCAGATAGATTTTAAGAGCTAATTAAGAAAACGGATATAAATATATTGCGGGTATGCCGAGGGGCATTTTGCGAGAAGTATTTTTAAGGTACTTGGACGCTTTACTCTAGAAAATGCCACATATAACACCTACTCAGTGCTTCAGAATTCTATAAGAAGAATATTTTGGAAATAAAGAGAAAAAAAATTTACTTTTTAAATCTAATTTATTAAATAAATATCTAAATGAGGTGGCATCCCTATTTAAAAATACGCCGGGATGAAGAGGAATTTTGAGTGCATATATACTACGCATACATCTTCACATCATATCTTCATACAAAAAATGCTCCTTGAAATTAATAAGGCACAAATTTTTATTACAAAAAACGTGGCAACCATCATCAAAAATATTTCTGTATTAAAGTTCTCAAAAATACCTTTCATTTGATGTCCATATTGCCTTGATTTAGTCAAATTTTTTACAATCGAAAATAAGTGGTAACCTTGCACTAATATTCTAAAGGATATCACTTACTATAAGGCAAACCCTTGTTTAATAGCTTTCTTTTGTACCCTTGAATTGTATTATCATCAGCCGGGCTCCCATTTCCGAAATCGCCAAAAATTTGCGTTTTACTTTTCAAACCGCATAATTGCGCGCTACCACAATCGTATATCGCAAAATTTTCGCGATTTCAAATCGGAAACTTTACACTTAGTGGAATGAAAAGTAAATGACGTCACACGCTTAAATAACCGATTTATAAAAGCTTGGACAGTTTTTATTTATTAAAGGAAATTCTTAAGATATATTTCCCGTAATTAAATATAAAAATTAGGTTTAATTTATTTTTTAATTAAATATTTACGGACCACACCTCTAATTCTTCTGCAGAAAAATTGCCGAAACAACAACTGTTTGCGATTTGTTTCAGTCGATAAATCGATTAACTTTGCCAAATAATCGGTTTGTAATACAAGAAACATAGAGAAGAATAGAACTTATCGATAACAAAAAGTTGCGAATTCAGGAACACCCAAAAATAAAAACGTACGATATTTACGAAACCGCAAAAGTAATTGAAAATGGGAGCCTGGCTGCATATCTCAGTTTTCTAAACAATTATTTAAATATGTAAACATGCAATAAAAAGTAGTTGGCAACACTCACGCGTTATGGGCTTGTTTAGGAGGAAAAAACCCATGTAACGTGTGACAGCAGCCTAGTAAAGGTGGTGTCAGAAGTGTGTTAACAGCCTTAATGTGCACTAGTTTTAAATCGATTTCGATTGTTTTGTGTCATAGATGAATTCGTTGTGATACCGGGCATAAGAAAAATTAAAGAACGTCGGATACGAGAGAACCATTTTGTAAAATTAATATTACAGAAATGGAGCTCCCAACCAAAAAAAGGTCTCGAGATCAAAACATATGGTGAGGAGATATACAAATACTCGTACTCCGTTTATGCTTCGTTTCTACTCAGTTATACTCAATACGGGTTAATTCAACCCACATGCATAAACACCTTTCCAAACCGAAATGCCTGTTTTTCTGGCCAAAACTAATTAGGGAAAATATGAATCAATATAAAGATTGGCATATGATTTCCCACATTTTTGTAAAAAAAAATTAAATTATTTTAACCCTTGGCAGCCTAGGGCTCTAAATTTGTAGTTTTATTAAAAAAGATTGGATGCAGTTGTTTTAAATATTCGTATGAAATAAAAAAAGCCACTTAGCTATAAAACCCAGTTATAAAGTGGCAATTTTTGAAAAATGGTGCAAAACTATGCTAATTTCAATTTAAAACCTGAAAAGTCCGATTTTCTTAGTATACCTTATGAAAAGTTAAAAGGAGCAATCTTTGCAGCAACAAAATTGTAAACAGTCCTTTGTTTCCTCTCTTTATTAAGTTCTCCCCTCCAAACGGGAAATAGTTCACAACTGACACTATCATGATAACCTACGAAAATAGACGTTTTCTCAGAAATCGCAAAAAACGCAGCAAAATATGGTGACACATATATAAAACTTGGGCCGTTTCCTCGACTGTCTGTTAAATTTATCTTTCCGGTAAACACGTGGACTGCTTTATCGGTCCTATGCGTATAGCAGGCAGTCGATAACGTCGACTGTTTGATAACTTAAGGCCGTTTTCTCGACTGCCTGCTAAATTTAACTTCACTTTAAACACACCAACAGTTTTATCGGTCACATGCATATAACAGGCAGTCGATACGTCGATAATGATGTTTATCGGAAAGATACATCTAACAGGTAGTCGAGAAAACGGCTTTTGGTCTTAGCCAAACCTAGCCAAAATTTCCTAGGCTTATGAAATTAAAATTTATGAAAAATCTAACAATTTATTAGGAAGAAAAAAAATTAGACTATCACCTAAACAAAATTATGATAATAATAGATTGGCGCTTACAAAACATGTTAGTGTTTGGCCGAGCTTCTACTCCAATTTGTGACGTGCGCCTTGATGTTGTCACACAAAGGGGAGAGACCTATAGTTTTACGCCGACTCCGAACGGCGATTGTATTCTTATGAGAAGCTTTTTCATGGCACTCGCAGGTTTGCCATTGCCTGCCGGGGGGCGACCGCTGCACTATGGTCCCAATTCCGTTTTTTTTTTGGCATAAAGTCCTAGGAACAAGGTATCTAGCTGAAACTTCGCTCATATATTTCTCATACTATACTAATTTAACTGAAATATTTTTTTCTGTAAATTGCCACGCCCACATCTTATATCCCCTTTATTCATTTTTGTCAGAGGCAGCTCCATTATTTAGGGCATATCTCCAGTTACAATAACCAATTCCTTCGTTTCATATATCGAATTAAAGGCCATTAAGTGATGGATAAATGTTTTAAAACTTTTTTAGCGTTTCGAAGTCAGTTTGAAAAGTACCAAATGCGTAAACTGTCTTCAAAGTAGTGTATTTTTCATTTATTAACTTATTTTAAATAAAGTTTACAAAAAAAACCATAGAAACTAATTACCTTTTTCTTTTTTGTTAACAAATATTAATACAGTTTGGCATGGCTATAAGCCATCTGAAATGGTTATAACAAATTTAGGTCCAATTTTTTATTTCAGCAGGCTTATTTATTTATAAAAGTCTTGTAGATTTAATCGCTCCAGTTATCGGCATCTAGATCAAAAGAGTATATTTCAATATCCGTGTTCGGCTCGTCCGAGTATGTGCTATCTGATTCGTTTTCAGAACTCAAATCTTTTGGAGAGGACGACAGCTGATTGTATTTGTGGGTATGCAATTCACTAGGGGGTTCTAATAGCGCTATTACGTCATGAGGTAATTTCTCTCTTTTTTGAAATTTCTGTCTAACAGACAAGCACAAGGAGGACAAAAGTGGATCCGAAGAGTCCATTGACCTATTAAAAACATCACACATGTTATTTTTTCTGTTGTTTTTTCTTGCGTGTGCGATTCTATCCTTCTTGTAATATTTATTTCTAGCTTCTGAAGCATTTTCGCCGAAACATCCAATTGGAAGTAATGAATTTGAAATAATTTCTGAACCGTGCACTAAGACTTTATGAACTGTTGCCGACATTGGGTACCAGAAATACCTTTCCATGTGTAATGAAGGCGCTTTTTTGCACAAGTGTTCAAATTTGGTAACATTTATGAAATATTCACAGGAAATAGCAATCAAAATTATTTTAAAGCAATGCAACATTTCGATATCAACTTGTGTAATGGAGGAGAAAATTTCCAGATTTTGAAATGCTCTTCTGGCAGTATTTCCATCATTTGACGTTCCATTGTCATTTGGTCTGGGTTTATCAACATGAAGACCCATTTCCCGCCAAAATAGATTTTGTAATTCGCTTTTACTCAAATTAAATGCTTCTTTATCTGACACCTCTCTAATTTGCCATTTTTTTATTCCGATTCTGTATGAAATATGTAAAACAAATTCGAAAAACCGAATCCACGCGTGTAACGGACTTATGCCGAAGTTCATTGTATTGGGCTTTGGTTTGAAAATGTCAGATTTTATATTTTTAGTTGTTAAAAACTGTTTTGGGGTTGCATGGCATATTGGACATCTTTGATTCGAATTAGTATTTGTTAAAATATTTAAGACTTTTCCATCAATTAAAGTCATATGCATTTCGTATCTGATATTAATTTTTCTGCCGTTATCGGTGTAGGAATCCAAAACATATAGATTAGCTATTTGTAAATCTAATTGATGATTTTGCTCCAGAATGAGGGGCTTCGACTCTTTCACAAACTGCATTTTCAATGGCCTGCAAAATCGAACGGTTTGCGGGGTGCTATTTATCCAAATAGTTCGCCAGATAAATCCATTATTTTTAATGGTATAACAGTTGTTACAAACAGCGATTGGTCGAACAGTTCAGGTGTATCAGATTGAAATCTTTGTTTAAACGTACTCTGACCTGTTGTTCCGTGAAACCCATAACTCGCAAATAGAATAACATTTTGTACGTCTGCATTACACCTAAAACGTCATGTTGTAATAGAATAATTCTTTCAGCTGTGTGATTTAAGAGTTTCTGTAAAGGAACCTCTGACAAAGAATCTGTTACAGTTAATCCCTTAAGCCGGCAAAGTGCCTTGCACTTAATTATTTCTGTATAATTAAGATATATGTAACAATTTCTTTCTTTATTTAGCAGTCGAATGTTCATATACTGTCATTTACTAAAATCATTTTCTAATAGGAATGCTAATGCTTCTTCTGGAGTTAGTGGAATCAATTTACTTTGATCAGAAGAAATAAATTTTTTTATCTTACTAGGCCGCGTCGGAGAACTTGTAATATGTTTAAAAAAAACGCCAGGTCCTTATTGTTAGATTTCCTAGCAGAAATTTTAGTTGCATAACCCATTAAATTAGTATTATGATCTTGTTCTGATGAAAGATCATTTGCCAGCTTTCGCTTCATTCTGTCCTTTGCGCATGTATAATTTACTTGTGGTCGTCCAATTTTGCGTACTTTTCTTTAAATCTTTTTAACGATCTGTTGCAATTCGAAAGTTTTTTTTATCACATAGCTAAACAAATTTCGTATTTTTTTTCGAACGTCATCCTTTTTTTCCAAACTAAGCTCGTTGTTATTCATCTTTTTAATCACCCATTCGAAAACAACGTCGCTTTTGCGGCCGCATTCTTCCCAAATGTTGAGCAATTCCTCGTGTTGAAAAACGAATTTTTCTAAAAAATTTTAAATATTTTTAATTTCAGCAAAAATGGGCAAAAATGACGCAAACTACAATGAAATATATATAATTAGCTTTCACTTCATATTGAATTTAAGAGCAATCCGAAGCAATCCACATTACTTTTTTCCTACGAAACACAGAAAAATTTTCAATTTTTAAAGAGAATATACGTTCACACAAAATGCTATTCCCAATTACTACATCACTGTTAACATTTCTTTTAATTGAGTCATAATTTAGATACCTTGGCTAAACTTGTGCATTTTATTTTTTTTACTAATTCACAACGTTTTAAATTTACAGCTTTTCCACACAACAGTTATTGTTAAAAAAAACAATTTCAATACCTCCACTTTGACATCTTATATTAGGTACAGTGTTGCCCCTAGACTTTCAAATTTTTTAATATGAGGTCCCTGACGCGTTTCTGTTAAGAATCCATATGTACGTACTTTTTTCGTAAAAATCTATCAAAAAGTTTCCTGACTACGCCAAAAAAACGGAATTGGGACCATAGTGCGCTGTTAAGAAAAAACATTTATTCTATAATTTTTTTTGCGATATTGCTCGGACCAGGGCTTGAACCCAGGCCCCACGGAGTGGTAGTGCGCACTTCTAACCACTGCACCAAAAAGTTGTAATACTTTGTTATCACACATCTTTGATTTCTACTCACTCGTAGCTTTAGTCTCCATACCATATTTTTTTAAGAATGTGTTGTATTATTTTTACAACAGTAATACAATTTTAAACTTTATGTCTCACGCTTAATCGAATTTTTAATTGTACAAAAATAAGTAAACTTTTACTGCTGATTGTTTACTACATTATGGCTTTTTACAAAAACAAAGTTACCTCTCCTATGTTTTGCTTTATTATCTACGTATATAAAGTAACATGCCCTGCCTGACTGGTTATCGCCCATCCAAAACGAAAAGACCTACAAGCTTGAAATTTGGGGACAATATTGCATTCATTCTACAGGCCCCCACTAAGAAGTGAATTTTAGAGATCTCAAGCGGTTCCCATTGGTCAAAATATAAGCCCACAAATTAAAGATTTTTTCTTATTTTCGATAGTTTCCGAGATATAGGTCAAAACGTGGACGAATTGTTAAAATTTTTATATTGTGGGCAATTAGTTTCTATTATGTACAACATGGGTATAAAACTAAAGGTTTTTGAAAAATATTTTACCCATGTTTTCTGTATTTTGGTTGCTTTGTTTAATTTCCGAGATATAGGTCAAAATATGGATCTAGGTCAAAATTTTTAAACATAACAAATTGGGTAGGTTTTTGAAAAATAGTTTCCCCGTGTTTTCTGTTTTTTGGTTGCTTCGTATATTTTCCGAAATATAGGATGAAATATGGGCTTGGGTCAAAATTTTCAAACATAACATAATATTTCTTCAGATTGCATTAATTTTTAATATTGAAATATTTTAATTTTGCGTATTAAAGTGGTAAAATGTAATCTATAAAAGTATGGTCATTGAAACGATAAACGTAAATGGAGTGATGACACTCCACACCGTTGCTCCGATTGCTGGTGATGGGGCTTGCCCGTTAAGAGCAATTTCATTGATCTTATATGATACACAGGTTTTAGCGCAAAGAGGGCGTGAACAGATGATAGTGGCTCGCGTAAAGAGTCACTGGGAAGGTTTCCTAATCATGTTACACGATAATGAGGGAGATAATTATCGTGACTTCGTTGGCTACGCTACTGATATGTCACGATCTAATGTTTATGGAGGTTTATGCGAGTTAGTGGCCGCTGCAAAAATATTTTCGACAATTTTCGAAGTGTTTCATAATGGAGAGCTGTATGCCAAATTTGGTGAAGAATGAAACCCCTTAAAGTGACTACGTTTCAGTTCTGCCACTGAAACTAGAAGTGGATCCCGCCTATTTTAATTATCGCCACTACAAATTATAGTAAACGTATATCATGGAATTAGTTGCAGTTATTAAATTTATGGTACGAATTAACAGTCGCTTTTCATCATTACACTATAAACAGCAAATGTTTGATCAAATCTAGGAGGTCGCAATCGCTACTAAATGTTAATAAGCAAGTCAAAATGCTGTTAAATAGTGGATATTTACTTTGTAGACCTTTTTAACCCATATTAAAGCAATTTTTGAAATGTGCATACGCCATGGACTGCATATCCTCTTATTTCTCCAGCTTAAGGCTGCAAACAGAGTGAAAGCGAAG
This sequence comes from Rhagoletis cerasi, assembly GCA_029783565.1. NCBI lineage: Eukaryota > Metazoa > Arthropoda > Insecta > Diptera > Tephritidae > Rhagoletis > Rhagoletis cerasi. The sequence continues at coordinate 370 of JAPVRG010097456.1, read as the reverse complement.
CCGAAGACGAAGATGAAGACGAAACCGAAGACGGATTGCTTGCGTTGCGGGCAAGCTGGCGAGTGTGCATAGTGGAAGACGAGTGTGATGCAATAACAAATAAAGAAAAAACAGGAATTCACGAAATAAAATTGTCTAGGAAAACTTTTGGAGAATTTTACAACTTGTAAGAGGAGTTACGGCAAGATGGGCAGAAATTACAAGAATGTCAATTAATACGTTTTATTACATTTTGTCAATAGTTGAGCCATTTCCTGAAAAATAATGGACCAATTTAAATGAAGGTTTCTCAAAAATAGCTGCAATTGATTCCTCGTTCACTAACGACATTTTTCAAAAGGAATTCGGCTTTATTTCACAATTTTAAACA
>JAPVRG010097417.1:0-10414 GCA_029783565.1 Rhagoletis cerasi | reverse complement strand
TATTAAACAAATACATCACGAAATTGTAAATTTCAGTTGGTTTTTGTGTATAAATCGCATTCAATTAATCACATGTTTCATAGCAAATGCCAACAGGGTTGCTTATGTAGCTTAAGGGAAATTTTAACCGAGTTTCACGCTCGCTTACAAAAAAATGCCACTAATGTAACTTAATATTATTGTAAATGGAATTGATGTAAATTACGAATATTCATCACTGAATCCATCGTAGAAATGCTACAAATGTGAATTCGAAAACAGTGTTAGTAGATGCAGATTTGATCTTAAAGCCAAAACTAAAAATTTTGTGTTTATCTGAAAATCTGTAAATTACATACACATGGATATGAATCACAAACATTTATTCTAAACATAACGATTTGGTGGCGTTGGTTGATTTTTCCGAAAGAGTGGGAAGATGATTTTTTGGAACGAATTTCCGTTTCGGCGTTGTGTAATCTTCAGTGTAATCGTTCGAACGAAAAACGGCACAATGTCGAAATCGTTTTGTCTCGAAACCAAGCTTGACAAGGAATGACGGAAATTCGTTCCAAAACAAATCATAACGATTTGGATTACTTTTGATCAGAAAAAGCATAAAATAACGGTATTGCAAAGATATAAAATAAGAAGAACTAAATATGTAATAATCAGGGCTGTCATGGAATCCAATTGTTGTCGGAATTGGATTTGAAAGCGACAAAAAAATTACTTTGTTGTCATGAAATCCAATGTTATCGGTTTTATGTTCGAATCGGAATTAGTGTCGATTTTGGGTGTCAAAGAAACCAATAATGCCGGTTTTGCTATCGGAAACAAACCAAGCAGCTAACGGCTCTTGGATTTCATTTGTTTATTAGTTTTTCTTACTTCCAGTTAGTTTTATAAAATTCGATCTGCTCGGATATAATTCCGGATATAATTCGGATATAATCTGTAACAAAATTGACTATGATAGAAATCATTCGATGAACTCGTCCCAGTACGATTTTTTGTAAAATCCAATAAAAAGCAATCCCTGAATTCGGATTGTTTCGAGCATGTGATTCAAAAGATATGTATGGTACGTTCGTAGCAAATCGTATTCAGTGAAAGCTGTTCGTAGATTTCATGAAAAGACAGAGTACGATGGATTCAACGAGAGCCCAAAATAATGATGATCCATTTTTAAACATCTCTCTCAATATTGATTATAGGTTAAAAAAAATACATACTGTTAAGATGAGCAATAAATATAAATTTGCGTGATTTTAATTAAAACTTAATTAATCCTATCGATGTAATCAAAATTTCATATTTTGTAACAGAAGAAAATAACTGAAGGAGTTTCAAAGACGAAAGAAAAATTTGACCTAACAACCATTGCCGTAAAGCTGTTAAATGAATTTAAATGCAGGAGCCTTTGTATGTTTTTTAAAGTTTTTATATTATTTTTTCAAAGTTTTTGATATGTTTTTTTTTTTAGAATTTTTGTATGTTCTTCATAAAAATCTAATTCAATGATAATTATATTTGCTAATGGTCCCAAAAAACGACTAATTATGTGAACAATTAAAAAACTCCGTTTAGTTGTACAACAAAACATTATTTATTCTCATACAAGTACTCGATATTATAATTATTTTCAATAAAAAATGTCTTCAATCCCACAAAAAATTGCTTTCCTATCAGGGAATTTTTTCAGTTTTCTGCCACTTGACGGGTTCCGGTAATAATCGATTCAATTGATGTCGCCTACGTTATTTCCGCGGTCACGCAAAAAGTCGTGTGTCGTTTACGTTAAAATTGAATCCTTTATAACTCTGTAAGCATAGCTCTCTCTGATTTTAGAGAATTCCTGCAGCAAAAAGTCAATTTTGTATGTACAATATTGAACTCATTTCTAATTACCGTCTCTTTACACAGATTTTTAAACACAGATCCAATACATATTTATTTTAACTCGTTTTTGTACATACACATTATGATATGAAAACATTTTGCATAAAATGAGATCGAGGCCAATCCACGTATATATGTATGCACCTCCATATGTACATATGTACGTACATCTACCTACTTGTACTAGAATCAAGAATCCAGTCAATATTTTATCTTAATTATGCTTATATTTTAAAATTAAAATTCTTATGCTTTAATATAAGTTTGCGTATATACATACATATCTACATACTAGAGGTTTACGCCGATGGGGCTTGCGGCGGCGGCGGCGTCGTCGGCGTCGTCAACTTTAAAAAGAATCGGCGGCAACTGCCCATAAGACAGATTCCAAAGAGCATAGAAGCCACTATAAATCAGATTATAATTTTGTTAAAGTCTTGAGACGTCTTCGATAAGTAAAAACGCACACTTCGGGGTTTGAGGGGAAAGGGTCAATATTTTATTTTATAATAGGGTAATTCCGTGTCAAATCGACCCCTTCGAATTGGACGAAATTTGGTCAGAAAGTTTCTTTCAACCTATAATGATGAAAATGTGGAACACAAACAGAAAAAATTCGTTTAAAAGAGGATACTTGGGGCTACAAAAATAAATATATTAAAAAAATAAATTTTCAAAAATCAAAAAATTGCAAAATTGCTAAATTTTCAAAATTTAATAAATTAAAAACTTTTTTTTGGCTCAATTTTTTTTTGCATGATACCTCTGCATGATCCTAAAATTTTCACGGAGGTGTTTTTTTGTTTTTTGTAAGATATTGATTTTTGAGTCTTGGAAAAAAGAAAAATTTTTTTTTCAAACTCTTAATAAAATATCAAATTAATTCTCAATTTTACTATTTTGAGCAATAATACTTATATGTACTTTTTGATATTAATTTGGAAAAGAAATGACATCGAAAAAACATAGCAATCATTTACATAAAGGTTTATTTTGTTCGCTGCAGGGGTTCATTCTCTCTCTATAGCTTCTGCGTCTTTCAAAACCAGAAAATACTTTATTTAATTCTTGAAAAGAAAAGTTTTTGCTTAAGTTTTTCAATAATTTCTTATTTTGATCAGAATAAAATATTAATCCTGGAAAATAATAATTGTTCAATTGAAACATTAAGTAATGAGTCAGGAAAAGGAGGGGGGAAAACGACTTACCTAACATAATATCTGTGGTCACAAGCATTAACCGCTTAAGTCGGAAGGCCGCCTTTACCATTTGCCTTTTTGTATATAAACTATAAGAATTTTTAACGATCCACGTGTAGAATATTGGTAAAGAGTTTGTAACACTAAAATTATTTTCAGATTCATTTGCCAATACCATTTAAACGGCAAATATGACATGTGCAAGGAATACTCGTAAATGGTGCAATATACTAAAGCCGGCCTACTGACTTAGGCGGTTATTGCTTGTGACCACAGATAAATATATTTTGAGAAATGATATGAAATTCCGCATAATGAAAAAGCAACTATACTAATGTAATTACTTTGTTGCCCTTTACTCGCCTTGTGACAATTTTTTTTTTTCTAAAACTCAAAAATCAATATCTTACAAAAAAAAACAAAAAACACCTCCGTGAAAATTTTAGGATCTTTTAAGAACATGCAGAGGTATAATGCAAAAAAAAAATTGATGCAAAAAAATATTAGTTTATGATTTATTCAATTTTGAAAATTTAGCAACTTTGCATTTTTTTGATTTTTCAAAATTTATTTTTTTAATATATTTATTTTTGTAGCCCCAAGTAACCTCTTTAAAACGAGTCCAATAAGTTTTTTGTAGCTATAATAGTTTTTCAGATATTAAAAAAATGAACTTTAAAAACTGGGAAAAAAGTTAAATTTTAAATTTCGCATAACTTTTGCAAACATTTTTTTAAATTTGTTTCTGTTGGTGGAACTTCGTTACAGGATGAAAGAAACCTCCTGCCAAATTTCATCCAAATCGAAGGGGTCGCGTCTAACCATTGGTCGATTTGCCACGGAATTACCCAATAAGTAAAATCCGGAATTTCGTGATAGGGCAATAATTATTAAAAACGAAATATATGCGAGAAATTCGCATGTGCGCTAGTGGACTCTATATTGTTGAGTGAGTTTGACAGCATTTATATTATATAAGTAAATGAAGAAACTGGAGATTGTGAGAAGAGGATTGTATTAGGGTGCGCATGAAAGTCTCGTTTTAAAAAGAATTTTGAAGCGGGAGCTTCAGCAAATTCTAATAAATTCATTCTTGAATTGGTTTTAAATTTAAATATTTTTAATTCCCACTAGAAGTAAAATGTTGAATGCTAAAAAATCTGTGATTTTTGAAATTTTTTTTCTTGCTGATGGTGTTGCGAATTTTCTTCCATATGAAAAATTTTCGAACATACTTTGTATAAAAGAAAATGCGAAACAATAAAATGTTATAAAACTTCATACTCAAAAGGTTTGCACTTTTGGTTAAAATTTGTTGAATTTTTCTAATTTTTTTACAAAGTTCATAACTTTGATTTATGTGGTTTTTGTTAGAGTGCGAATTATATTTAAAAAAGACTTTCGAAAAAAATCAAGCTCGAGAAACCTGCCTCGTAACCGCGTAAACCTTGTAAATTAACCGGTTTCCATACAAAATTGAGTAAGTTGAATGGTATATGCGGTTACGAGGCATTTACGCGTTTACATGAATCGCCCTATTGTGAATATTTAAAAAAAAATGTTGGTGCGAATAATTCTGTGGCATAGTGTATATCAGGAAAATTTGGTACGTCAATCCCTAGGCGCCGAAAGCCGCCGCTACACCGATGTTTTCGTAACTCGACGTGGCTCGGCGGCGTAAACCTCTAGCACATACACACATTTGTATATACATTTGTGTATACATAGGGTGCATTTCAAAACGTCAAAATACAAAGCATCAGTCTCTTTTATCTCTAAACCGTACTAGAATAATAACTAACTTGAGAAATCGAATTGAAAGGTAGCTTCTAACCGTGGTTGCGCACATTTGGCAATACAATATACTGCGGTTTAGAAATAAAAGAGACTGATGCTTTGTATTTTGACGTTTTGGAATGCACCCATACATATGTGCGTACGTACATACAAATGCGATTTGCAATGCAGTTTTCGCCTTTGCCTCTTAACAACAAGCCACAGCTGCAAGAAAAACTGGACCAACAACACCAACAAAAGCGCATACGTATTCATGAAATTTCAAAACAATTGCATTCTAATCGCAACTTTGTCCTCCATCATTACATTCCCCCACCACCCATTGATTTCGGTTTCACAGCGTGTCGCCTCTACTTTGTGCAGAGTTTTCCTCTTCCATCTTTAGTTCTATATAATCAATACGTGCATGCAATGTACGTATGTATATAAATATATTTACAATATAATTAGGACGTTAATGATAACCTTTTGGACCGTCGTCGCCGTAAGTGTTTCAATTCACCCCATAGAAAGCCCCGCCATTGCCTGATTGTGTGTTTGTATATATAACATAAATATTTGTTATTGTTGTTATAGGTAAACATCATGTGCGTTCCACTTGTTGGCAACTGCCATATTCAACATCCACTTCAGACCGGTTCTGAACCGGTCCGTATTAGGTGAATCATATTTTTTGAAATGCCTTACAAATATTTATTTCATAGCCACATCCATATGCATGTATTATTTTGACTAAACTTAATCGTATTAACTAGATCAATCCCTCGCCATTTTTCGATAAAAACAATGATTTTGTCTTTTACTTTTGTCTTTTTCAACTTTAATAAGTATTCTGAAATTAAAGTTAAACTTTTTTATAATCTACGAGGCCAACCCATGTAATAAACATCACTCTCAGGGCCTTGACTTCGTTCGTACACCCCGCGTAGTAGTAGAATCATTATAGGTGGACTGGCAAAAATTTTTTGGAATCTCCAACGAGGAAAAATCTCTGTGAAACATGTCTTACTTCTTTAGGTATTTAAAAAATTACATCTTCATTACAAGCTTTTATTTAAATCAGGGACCGAGAACAAAAGGTATGATCGAAACTTAATGTCGTTCTCCTACTTTTGTTCCCAATAACGCTTAAAAACTCAAACCGATATGAAAACAAAACTGCCGAGAACGTTCTCAACGGGAATTGTATAAGAACAAAACCCTGGAGAACATTCCCAAAGAGAACAAAATGCGAACAATAGTTGAGAACAAAATGGGAACAAAAGTTTCAGGAACTTTTTCTCGAAGAACATATTGGGAACTAAAGTCTCAGGAACGTTCTGGCAAGGAACAAAACTGGAACACTTTATCCTACTAAAAACTTAATGGGCTATAAAGCTGTATACTTAGAATTTGTCCCAAAATTATGGATAAAAAGTAATTTTCGTAAAAGGTTTGATGGGCAAAAATCATCAATATTAAGAAAATTCAATAATCTTCATGGGCCTCATCGTTGATAAGCTGTAGATTGATACCATCTTCCCTCGCTAACTGACCTGCAGGATATTCGACTTTAAGTGGAGCATTTTCCTGGAAGCTTTTGACGAGATGGAGTGGGACTCCTCACACATTTGGTCGAAACTTTTTTGGAAGCTCTCAGGGCCTTCTTGGTGTTCTGACTGTTATAACGTACCACCATGATGCCCAAGATCGTCCCTGTCAAATTCGCCCCCAAAGTCCCCAATATGCATCGCATACCAGAGAATAGACGTTCAGTTGGAGCCAAAATGGCAACTGAACTTCAAGCTTCTCCAAGATGCGTCGTATACTCGATGTATTGGGAGCCTTGTTTCAACGATCAGCAATCGCCCGATCCAACATTTTCGAGAATACATCGCGGTTGTACCCTCCGCTGGTATGGCGTGTTCCAGCGTGGCCTTTTCCAACCTTCTTACTGGTTGAAGAATACGCTTGAGAACTGACTGTGCCTCCTTCTAGTTCTTGGAGCCTGTTCCACAGTTGCTCCAAATTCTTCATAAGATTCGTCTCTCGTATCTCCATAGCATCCACAACTTCCTCAGCTAAGGCAGCTCAAACATCTTGTGTGAGTAGTTTGCACTCGATCGAGATGGCGAAAACTGATCCCAATGTCAGTTGTTCAATTGCAGTCTTTTGGCGGCAATACTAGCAGGCATCAACGATTCCAGATACTCATCGATGCACTGCCACTCTTCATTGGTCAATGCGAGGGCTAATGAGACGCTGAAAATTAGAAGTTTATGTTAATAATTTTAAAATTTATTTTAATAATACTTCTTGTTCTATTCTTTTTGAGAACATTCTTGAGAGTTTTGCTTTCATTTAGTCCTTTTTGAGAACGTTCCCGAGAGTTTTTCTATCTTTTTGTTCTTCGCGGCAACGTTCCCAAAAATTGGGCTCTCATTTTGCTCTGCACGAAAACATTCCCAAACGTTTTGTTCCCAGTTTGTTCTCGTTCAAACTGTTCTCAATACCTTTGTTCCCGTTTGGTTCTTTTGTCGGAACGTTCTTTTCATTCATTTTGTTCTCGTGGAGAACTAAACCAAACCCGGAACAGGTTCTCGGTCCCTGATTTAAATTCACTTGAATGTATGTATGTATGTTTGTATTTATGTATTAGGGTGGGTAAAAAAAAAAAAATCAAGTATTTTTTTTTGGATCCGTAGAGCGTTCAATTTCCTATAAATATTGACGATGCAACTGGTTTAACGATCTATTGGTGATAAGATATGAGACTAATTTGAAAATGTAAAACTACGATAAGCATATTCTTCCCGTTAATATTAAGAGCTCAGATTTGGTAAGTACTTTCTAGAGGTACCTAGGAACTAGTTTTCGTGTTTCGGATCCAAAAAAAATACTTTATTTTTTTTGACCCACCCTAGTAGATATGTATGTATGTCCAAGAATTTTTCAATAAACTTATGACAATGCACTATTAAATATGAATTAGTCCCCTAGGTGGCGCAGTAGTCGAGACATTTGGAAAACCCGTATTCATGGTCCTATTTGGTTCACATTTAAAATATATATAACTTACATTAAAAGGAATAGCTACACACAAAATTTTGGGAAGCCCGTATTTATGATCCGATTTGATTGATTTTTCGAAAGCTTGTTTTAAAAATATTCTTTTACAATTGACTTATTTTTGTATTAATCCACCTATTTTCATATTTTCAGAGTGGTCCGAGAATAAGCTGCCACTTTTGGATGTCGACTCTGCAATCGCGCATCCAAATCCGGTGACTAAAGTACACAGCTCGTTCGATATCGAAGCCTTAAAATCGGAGAATTTCGAGATTGCAGTACTGACCACTTTAACACCACCGCAATCTCCTCCGCAGTCCAGTACATCAGCGAGTCTTTTGCAGAATGCCATAGCAACAGAAGGTGTAGTAAATGTAGGTAGCTTAAAATATGTTTAATTGTTAACACGCAACTCTATTGCTACCATATGTATTTCTTTCATTGAAACAGTATAACAATGCTCTTCAGCACCAATTGCTGCCGAGACCATCAGAGACAGTTAGTCAAGTACCATCAACAGCACTAACTCCAACCCAAATTCACACCGTTCCTTCTCCAGCGTTAACACCAGCTCCATCTACACCAACGCTGCATAGCCTTCATTTTGCACCTTACTACAATCCAGCACCCTTTACACCCACGGAAGCAGCACAAACCGATGACGATAAACGCAACTCGCAGATCGTTGATGAATTTCTGAAATCATGTATCAAAGAATTGCCCAATTTGAACGATGATTGCGAGTCCATGTCTTGGTCGTCTTACTCCTCAGCATCGCGTCCAGATTCCATAGGGACCGATGAGGAGTGGTCGCCGGATTCGTCGTTTTCCTCATCGGCCAGCTCGTCGCCTATCTACAATGGCGACGAAGACAACTCACAATCTATGGGGTCCAAATCTCCTGAACCCAAAAAGCGCACACGCCCATACGGACGTGGCGTTGAAGATCGCAAAATTCGGAAAAAGGAACAAAATAAGAATGCAGCCACACGTTATCGCCAAAAGAAAAAAGTCGAAATGGAGAACGTACTCAATGAGGAGCAACAACTTACACAGCGTAATGAAGAGTTAAAACGCGTATTGGCCGACCGTCAACGCGAGGCTAAGTACTTAAAAACCCTCATTAAGGAGTTCTACAAGAAGAAAAAGGACAGCAAACAAGCCCACGCGTAAGAGCGTAGCAATGCAGGCGGGGAGAAAACCATTTTGTCATCATACAGTCATCAAACCAACTGATCAACCAGCCAAGCAACATTAACAACATTTCCAATTAACATTTAAAAAATATTTTATCCATGATTTTTTAATATTATTCTACGCAAACATTGTAATAAATCAGACAATTTGTAACTAAGCAAGTAAGCATGGATCGCAATGTAAGTTGGCGCGTATGACAGGACCGAAATCGGTCTTTGAACTAATTTTGCCGCTTGTATTTGCGACCAATTTCTGTATCGTATGCATAGTGCCCAAATATAAACCCAACATGACAGCATTTTAATAACTATGTATACATTCATTTTGCTTAGTTTGCTCTGAATTCAATTGAGGACAGAAATGTCTTCGGTTTATATTACAATACAAATAAAAGGGTTTATAATTCATATTTTGAGCTATCCTTATTTGTTTTTTTTATTGCTCTCTGCCGTTGCACGGAATCATGGTAAATTATTGAAAAAGTTAGTAAAAATTGTCTATTAGCACATAGAAAATCACGTTGTTATCAATTGAATGTTCGGATATTGGGTTTTGAATTCTCCGAGGGGAAAAGTCCATCCCGCATGCAATTCCAGCTTGAGTATCCGCAAGGTAGGCGCGTGAAGATTGCGTAGAAAGTCTCCGTTTAGCGTGTAATTTCCCAAAACATATAACTCCTTCAAGCTTACACACTTCTTAAGGAACTCGGAAAGGAGCTCATCCGTAAGTTGGCAGTAGCTCAAATTTACTGTTTGGACTTTTGTTACAGCCTCCCCGATACACTGGCAGTATTCCTTATTAAAGTAGACATAATTCAGCGAAAATTCTCGCAGTTGTGCGGTTAAGGCAGCTCCCTGACAAAGAGGCTTTATAATATTTAGCACCGCTTGCGTTGGTATTGAATATCCTGCACTCATAGTTAAGCTGCGCAAATTTGTACCGATCATTTTTAGCTGTTTCCATGTAAAATTCGGAAGTTCCCGTATTTGAATACTTAACTCCTTGAATGTGGCGATTCTTTGACGTGCGATCTCTGTAAGTCGAGAATTGTGCAGATCGAGTACATTGAAGGTTTCCAAGAGGTTGAGATACTTGAATATTTCGAAGAGGCAGTCGTCATTCAAATCAAGGATAGACGTCATTGCTGCCGGTGCAGTATCTGCAAATGACCGGAATCGTAATAAATAACAAAATTAGGTTACACATTTAAAATAAATTATTATATTAGATTGCAAGCATACGCGTAAATGTGCATACATTTATAAATGCATCTGGAACAGAGTTTCTCAATA
>JAPVRG010097392.1:0-17786 GCA_029783565.1 Rhagoletis cerasi | reverse complement strand
ATTTCATTAAGATATCTCAATTTTTGCTCGAGTTATCGTGTACACGGACGGACGGACGGACGGACGGACGGACGGACGGACGGACGGACAGACAGACATGGCTTAATCGATTTCTCTTTTCATTCTGAGCATTTTGGTATACATATGTCTATATCGTTCTCGATTCCTTTAGGCTGTTACAAACAACCGTTATGTGAACAAACTTAATATACCCTTGTGCACAAGTGCGCTCGGGTATAAAAAAAAAACAGATCGCAATAAAAATATATGAGTTCAAAAAAAAAAAAAACTTTGTATGGAAATCTATTTAGCCAAAGTTTATCACTTTAACAAACGGTTCTGATGGATAAATGTATAAATTTCAGCAAAACTCAACCCTGACAGATTGCCAGCGGTCACTTTTGCTCCGAACACATAAAAAGCAGATGAACAGAATAGACGAGGTAAGAATAAAACGTAACTAGCCGTATAAGTTAAATAATAAACTATTTTGTGCAATTATTTACCAAGGTGCGTTCATGTAAGAATGCGGATAAATTGATAAATTTAAACAATTTATACCTGTATCACTTCAGAAGAAGACCCCTATTTTTGAAAAAGGTTTATTACAAATCACTTGAATTTTAGATTGTTGTAAATTTTTTCCCTCATTTATATTACGAAAAATATTAAAAGATAATACAAATTTAATTTAAACAAACCGCGAATTTAATTTATAAACTACAACAAAGAAGCGCAAGGAACGACGAAAAACTAATATATTTATGGAAATAAAAAAGAACTCCATGACAAAAGCAATCCTTACTATAAATTTGCGGATAGAAAGCGAATGTTTTGGGATAAGAGGCATTCTCGTATGCAGAAAGAATTGATCTGCGGCCATCTATTTTATTATCCGAAAGACCTGAAGCTGGCAACCAGCGGTTGCTTGTAAAATTGTTTGTTTGAATACCAAATAAAGCAAAGGAGGACAGCCAGATTTCAACGTTTTGAACTATTCCAAAATAAATTAAGAAGTAAATAAATTGTTCTTAAAATAATTGAAAATGATAAGAAACATGAGACTTTACATTTCAAATGATTTTGACTTCCATTTTTCTTATTTATATCATGAAAAATATGAAATGTTTTAAGTTATGGAAATAATTTATTATAAATTACACAATTTGAATTTTTCGCTCTCTACGTCCGTTAACCTACGTTTACGCTAGAGCTGCAAAACTATCGATGGTATTGATAGTTTTACTTTTGGAAAAACATCGATTGTTTTCAGGCGATAGATTCGATAGTACCGGTGAATTGAAATTTTGTGATCGCGGTGTTGCCCTTTTACACAAACCATTTTTAATTACTTTTTACGCATTGCAAGAAATAGGGTATGTTCAATAGACTGGACTTATTTTGTATCAAAAAAAAGTTTATGAAAAGACTGTACACCGCCCCCTCAAACTATTCCTTTTTATGTAAATAATAAATTTCCAACGTCTTAGGCGTTCTGCACATTTGTCGTCCAATCATAGTTGCGTTATCGTCTCGCCCTCAAATTTGGAGCCGAGCAATGCATTTCAATGAAGGTCTGCACACTTCATGATGCAATAATTAAAGGTGATGTACGTCGTGACCGCGTCAATTTCAACGCCCTTAGCTCAATGTTGTATTTTGGAAGTACGCGAGAATCGGGGAAGAAATGAAGCCCGCGTTAGGAAATAGTAGTAGATTTCCTACATCGCTACCTTATAGATCGTGTACTACAACGGAAAATCAAGAGCCTGTATGCAGTATATTAACTAATATAATCTTTTTCCCTTTTTTAGACTTTTTTTACGATTTATTAAGTAAGACGATTTTAGTGTTAAGGTTAGGTTTGCGTTAGGTGCATTTTTTATACTTTTAAAATTGTTTTCGCAGATCGTAAAGCACTTTACATGTCCACGAACATGTACATAGTTTACACTCAATTTAAAACTATGATATACAAGTTTTTTTTAACCAAAACAAATAAATTTAAAGAAATTGAGGATAGAACGAGAAATTTTCTTTTTGTGCATGAAATAAGGTCTTTTAAATTAAAAGCGCCAGTAGTTAGGTAAACGAGGACTTTGAGTATATATGAATTAGAGTAATTTTAAATTTTAGTTACAAACTTTTAAACTTTTTAGAAATAATTTTTAACAACTATTTAATTTTTTATGAATAAGGCCATTAGTATTTGCATAATTCGTATTCAAATTAAGAAAAACAAAAACACAAAAATGCAGCGCTTGTGAAAGAAACGCGTTTACTAAATGGATCAATATTTTTTATTTCATTAAAGTTGGATATATAAATGAGGCTAGCTCTTCCAATTAAAGCGAAGCGCACACTGGTGCGAATCTGACGTTGTGAATTCGAATCGTTATGGCTGTTTACTGTTGAATGTCGCAACGTCAGATTCGCTTAATACGCAAAATTGTCTAATGAGAGTACATATTGAAAACGCTGATTTTATTTTCAAATTTAAACGAAAGATGATCAAAACCAAATGCAAACTCTAATTCAGTAAGAACACTTAATTTCATATTTGTAAAATTTTTAGTACTTTTGTGCTGTAAAATAAAAAGTAGTTTTACAAAGTAGCACATTGAATTTTCTAAGGGCGTTTAAGATGGCAGATTTAGAGCGAGAAGTTGCCAACGTCAACACCTTGTATGATTGCATCATGGGAAAGGAAACCTTAAAATTTTTATTTGTTTCGTTAATTCGCTGAACCGTCCCTGTTATGATTTGGCACTTCATTCCATGCAAAAATAATAGTAATATTTTGACTGTTACACTGTTGCTAAGTGTTTGGCCGAGCTTCTCCTCCAATTTGTGGTGTGCGTCCTCATGTTGTAATACAAATGGGGAGACCTACAGTTTTACGCCGACTCCGAACTGCGAATGGTTTCATGAGAAGCTTTTTCAAAGCAGGAATACACTCGGAGGTTTACCAAGGGGCGACTGCTGTTAGAAAAAAACTATCTAATTTAGATTTTGATCGGGCCAGAGATGGAGCCCAGGTCCTACGGAGTGGTAGTACGCACCTCTAACCACTCAGCCAAAGGGGCTTTCATTCTATGTAGTAGTTTGCATATACGCGTATACTTCTACAATCACAAAAATTATCATAGACCATCTTTCTTTGATTTCGAATTAAAAACACATTGCGAATATATTGTACAAGTAATATGAGTATAAGAAGTATTAGATATACATATGTTTGTAACACTCATGTGTAAAATAACCTAGCAGAACATAAACAAATTTTAAAATGTAAGCCTTTTTCTAACTTCTTTTTTAGAAGCCTATAGCTTTCCTTGCTTTTCTTTTAAGCTAATATAGCTCTTTTATTTGCAACCTTCTGGCAACTCTGATAGGTATACTCCTGTCCCCTCACAAAAAGTTTCGTTGCAACGTCCATAAAGGCTATGCCAGATAAAACGCTTGCTTCGCTTTGCGTGACACATTTGCTTTGACAGCTAAGATGAAATGTACGAAGATGCATGTAGCATGTCACATAGATCGCTTTAGCTTGAGCGTCAAGCGAAAAGATGGCCTACTCCCATCTTTTATTTTATTTCGCTCTACTTCAAGGCATCATGCAGAAACATAAAAACTAACAACATTTCTGATATTTTCACTAGTAAACAAGCAGTGTAAAAGTGCTCCCATCGCGTTCATTGTGGCATACCTTCTACGTTTGCGCTTTGACGTTGTTCATATGCTTTGCGATGGGCAGGTTAGAAGTCAGCTATGCCTTTGTGAAATGCTTAAATGCAATAAATTAGAACGTGCAATGCTGCATGCACTAGCAGCTGAAAATAAATTCATTAATTAAAAATTTAACATTTTTAACGGCGTCGAATATAAACTGGTAATTAGGAATGGAAATGGAAGAGTGGAAACCATATTATAGTAAAGCCAATGTGCTAACAGGGCAACCACCATATGATTTTTTTAAGAACGTAAGTTCACCTTTACCTAAGGGTGCCAGATTGAAAATTCTGAAAAGGGTACAAATAAAAACAAATTGGGAGATTTGGGGTCCAATTGAAAAGAAAAAGGGGTATTTTTTGGGGGACAAATACAACTAAATATATTCAACATAAAATTTATTTATTCACTTACTGAACAAAAAAAAACTGTTCACAAATCAAGAGAAGCTCCTGGCGTACTTTGTTGAACTCGGCCAAAATCGCTTAGGCGGTTATGGCGCCAAATAAGAAGAGTTTTTCAACAGTGTTACTTGAGCTTTGTACCAGGTTTTTTTTTTAGGAAAAAATTGGAAAAGCAACAAAGTCTAAGCGGTAGAAGTTATAGCTGCTATTTCGGAGATCACCACATCTCCTCATCAGAAGCGCTTCTGGCTTTGAACATCTATGATGCGGGTTCGATTCCTGCTGAAGTCTACTGCTTTTCCAATTTTTCCTAAAAAAATAAAATCGTGGTACAAAGCTCAAATAACACTGTTGAAAATAAATGTAAATACGCCACATAAATAATAACAAAAAGAAGAGTTTTTATTCAGTGCTTAATTGCTTATAAAAAAATTGTTAAAACACATACATTTAATTAAGAAAAACAAATGAAATAACCGGTTGTTAGTATTTAGTTTGTCTAACTCGCTTATCTAGAGTGAAAGTTGGGAGCCTACGCAACCTTCTGCAGCAAGGGGGCAAAAAGTATAAATGGGGTATGCCCCCTTCAATGGGTACGTCTGGCAACCCTACCTTTACATATATTTTCTACATTCGATTTCGTACCTTGCATAAGTGAGTCTATACACATACATACATACATACATACATAAGTAAATATTTTAAGTATGCGTGCTACATATATACATATGAATTGGGTTTAAGGACGTCGTTTGTGTGTTGGTATGTATGTATGTCTTTTCAGTTTTTCTTCTTTCTGATGGAAACCATTTTCCCTAAATCGTTTCAAAAGGTGTATGGGTAGTGTGAACGTCTTGAAAACCTGTCAGTCATATTTGACGAAGGTGTTTTTCAGGACTGCGGATGCTGCCATACTGTGCCTCAGACAATTGTGTTTCGCCCCTGTTCGCTTTTGCAGCGTTTAAGTGATTCAAATACCCTCCTACTTTTTCGTACTCCAATAATGTTAAGATTTTAAATGAAAAAACAATATTTCGGGAAGAATAATCTGCATTTGTAGCAACGGATATACATATCTATATATGTATGCATATTCGTTTTTACGATATCATTTATAATTTCTAAATATGTACCCATAAACAGTTTAGAGAAATTTTAAAAGTTAAATGTGCGAGCTCTTATAGATAAATATGTGCCAACTTTAAATACTAACCTATATGCATATGTTCACATGGATAAGTACATGCGCATGTGTACGTTAGTACTTAAGGGTATATCTATACCTGTAGAATAAAAAATAATTCTATGTACATACATCCATACACAAGTAGGTACATTCCTAAAGTGAAAACAAATCTTATGTGGCATTCTCTGCATGCTTTGGCATTGGCCATCGCTTTTTGGAATTTCTACGTGATTTGCAGAATGACCGTAAGGTCACAAACACATGTCATTCAATCACATATGTACATACTTGTTAGAGTTGTGTCGTTCACGAACTACATCGTTCATTGAACTAGTTCACTCGATGAACTAAGTGAACTAGTTCGCAATTTTAAACGAACGATTTGTGTTCGAATTGCCATACTCCAGAAAAATTTACTACTTCACTTATTTTGCATTACACTAACTGTCGGTTTCACCAGCAATTTAATTGAAAAATTATTTTTCCCTTCGGTCAGTTTTCAAATAAAAAAAAATCATTTTTCGCTTAAATAGTGAATCTGGGGGTAAATAGCAAATGACGACAACTCTATCATTTGTTAATCTCTAGTGTTATCATTATTTTAATTTTCTCAAAAAATTTAAAGTTATTACGGCACCCACAGAATTGTATGATGTGACAACCGTGGTGGCAGCATTTTTCTATTTGCGCCAATTCTTCTTCTTTTGCCGCGAAAGCCATGCGCGAGTGTTGCTGGAGTTAAATTAAGTATTTTACACTATATTTCTTTATTTATAATATATATTTTACTTATTTTTATTTTGAAGTCATACTCGTTTGTGCTTCTTAAGTTGATCTCCCAATGTATGTACATATGAATGAATTACAAATAAAAAATGTACAAATTCTAAATTGGTGTTGGAATTGGGCGTGTGTTTCGTTATTCTAGTGATAAAACAAATGCATAAATGAACTATATGAACTAAATGACCCAGTTCTTTTGAGTGATTCGAACTAGACTCACTGGCCACTTAAATGAACTAAACTTCCCAACACTAATACTTGTAAGTGTGTACCTACATTTGGGGCGTATTGCGTCAAATTTCCCAGGCGGGCTCAGCGGTGCAAAACGAGCTACTTTTCGACTTGCTGGGAAGCAGACAGAAAATGATTTCTATTTGTACGGGTTCTCCGATGATGCTATGCGTTTTCCAAAATTTTCACACTTTCACGGCGAAATTTCAAAAGGAAAATTTATGTCGTAATTTTTTTTATGATGTTAATTTTTTATATTTTTTCAAATCGGCTCAACCGAAAGATGAAGCATTTTTACTAGGGTTTCCAGACCCTTTTACCGAAAAATCGATACATTTGCATTTGAAAATTGCATTTACTAACAGCACATTAATTTTGCTACAAAATAAAAATATACCCATATATATTCCCGTATTGATTCTTTTCAATGATTTCAAATAAATTTTGTTTGTTATTTTTTATAAAAATATTGTCCAAGCTTTAAATAGAAATAGAATTTTTCAAAATTGAATTGAGATAGAATATCTAAATATGTATCACTGTTTATAACGCAAAAAATTTTTACTTTGCATATACCTACATATTTCTTATATTTTTTCACAAGCGATAAAAAATTAAAAAAATATAACTTAAATGGTTAAGCATGTATGATCTGCACACGCAGTTTAAAACTTAGAATCCAACAACAAAAACATGGATATTTTTGGTATGGTTCGGTTCTAGAGAATTTAGAACGATGACTAGTTCGCGTTAATTCTCTTTTGCATGCTAGCAGCAGGCGAAATTAACATTTCGATGTCCTACGAAATGTCGATTGCCCCGCTGCATCCCTTTTTCGATTGTTCCGAACCAGTTCTAAAATCGACAGATGAGATCTAGTTCCTTTTCTACAATAAGAAAAAAGAGCATCATTTGTTTAGAATCTTTTTGAGTTTTTCCATGGTAGAAATTTGAAATTATTTCTAAAGAAATACATATGTTTTCAAAAATTGAAGTAAGCAAACTACATAGCTTGTGAAATATAAATTTTTTTACAATTTGCTGGTTTTGTTGAAAAAATGTGAAGTGAATATACTCTGTAGTAGATATTTAAAAGCAATTTAAATTTATAACAAGCTTTTGTTAGTGGTTAATGAAAAAGAACTAAAAAGTTAAACTATATCAGCTTCCGCACCACCTATTGGCTAAATTTTTTGTGGGCTTATTTTTTCCATTTATGTAATACACGTTCTCAATATGAACCAAATAGGACCATAAATACGGGTTTGCCAAATATCTCGAAATTTTTGGTGGCATTATTCCTTTTCATGTGACTAATACATTTTCTAAGTATAAAGTAAATTGGACAGCAGGAGCAGTTTTTCGAAATATTTCGACCCCGGCGTTGTTTATTTTCATGTGAGTATTTATTTATTTATTTTTTTTTAAGACCTTAGTCTAAAAATTTAAAATTATCAGTCCATTATATTACCTTTAATTTGTTTTACGAGCGTATTTGTTTCTATGTATATTAAAAGTACAAATGGGCATATATTTATAGTTATTCTAAAATTAGTTATTTTTTCTGTGTTTTTAATAGTAGGGTTGGAGAGAGATTGCGCATAATGGAGTTATTAGGCAAGGGGATATCTATATGGCAGTGCTGGCAAACCCATAGACTCGCGAGGCCGACAACAAACGTACGCCACGGTCGGCAATTCCCACGTACGCAAAGCTATGTACGCGAAAGCTATGTACCATTGTACACAAGCATAAATATTTTTGTGTGCGCGCGTTCGGTTTTGCCTAGCACTGCTCTATAAGAATTAAATAACGGGCATTCTGCCAGTATGTGCGGTGTTGGTGAGGCTTCTGTCGAAAAGGTGTTCGTGCGTGAGTCGAGTGTGGCCTAAGCGGAGTCTTACAAATTTGATTAAATCGATTCTTTCTAAATGTGTGCTATTGTTATTTAATTTTTTTAAACAGTTAGTAATAGGTTGCTTCTGCTACGTTAAAGTCCAAGTGTAATTTAATGCGTTTACTTTAGATTGCATTTTTGTGGATTTTTTATGTCCCTTGTATTGATGTTCGCTTGCTGAGGTTGCATATTAGGCTACTGTACCGGCTAGTTCATTACCTGATATGGTTTTATGACTTGGTATCCATATTAAGACGATCCTTCCTGCCAGAGCCGCCAGGTATGTACCTAAGGTCAGAATTCGGTACTTGCATGTCAAAAAATCAGCACGCCACCTTAAAAATATGTAAAAA
Source organism: Rhagoletis cerasi (assembly GCA_029783565.1). NCBI lineage: Eukaryota > Metazoa > Arthropoda > Insecta > Diptera > Tephritidae > Rhagoletis > Rhagoletis cerasi. The sequence goes on along the minus strand of JAPVRG010097392.1, from coordinate 9,200 downwards.
TGTAGAAACCTTGCTTGTAACTAATTTATTTTAATTAATTGTGCACAAATACATACACAGTATTACTGTGTTACTATAAACTTCTCTCTCTTCTTGTTTGGCGCTGTAACCGCCTAGGCGATTTTGGCCGAGTCCAACAAAGCCCGCCAGTTGTTTCGCTTCTGTGCTAACTGACGCCAATTGGAAATGCCAAGGGAAGCCAAGTCCTGCTCTACCTGGTCTTTCCAACGCAGAGGAGGCCTCCTTCCTATGCTACCACCAGCGGGCTTCGAGTCGAATACTTTCAGAGCTGCAGCGTCTGTGACCATTCGAACGACATGACCACGCCAGCGGAGCCGCCGTATTTTAATTCACTGTCTAATGTCCATGTCGTTTTACTCGCCGTCGCCAACGCGTAAAGGCCCGAAAATCTTCCGTAGAATCTTTCTCACGAATATTCCAAGGGCACCTCACAGGATGTTGTCATTGTTCAGGCTTCTGCGCCATATACCAGCACGGGCATGATGAGTCACTTATGGAGCGTGGGTTTCGTACGACGAGAGAGGACTTTACTTCTGAATCGCCTCCTCAGTCCAAAGTAGCATTTGTTGGCAAGAGTGACTCTCCGTTGGATTTCAAGGCTGACATTATTAACGGTGTTAATGCTGGTTCCAACATAAACGAAGTTCTCTACTGTTTCGAAATTATAACTGTCAACAGTAACGGGGGTGCCGAGGCACGAATGCGCTGACTGAGTGTTCGATGACAGGAGATACTTCATCTTGCCCTCGTTTACCACCAGATCCATTCGCTTTGCCTCGTTTTCCAGCATGGAAAAGGCAGAACATACCTCGCGTGTTTTGATGCCGATGTCATCAGAATACGCCAGCAATTGCACGCTCTTGTAGTAAATTGTTCCAGAGCGGTTAAGTTCTGCAGTTCTTATTATCTTCTCCAGCATCAGGTTAAAGAAATCGCCCGACCGGCAATCGCCCTGTCTGAAACCTCCTTTGGTATCAAACGGCTCAGAGAGTTCCTACCCCATCCTAATGAAGCTAGTGGTATTGCTCAAAGTCATTTTACACAGTCGTATTAGTTTCGCAGGGATACCAAAGTTGTTGAAATCAACAAATAGATGGTGTTTGTCGATTATATTTTCGCGAGTGTTTTCCAATATTTGCCGTATCGTGAATACCTGGTCTAAGATGGATCTTCCAGTTCTAAAGCCAAACTGTGAAGGAACAATCAGTTCGTTGACGGTGGGCTTCCGTCTGTCACACAATACGCTCGATAAGAGCTTGTAACCTATGCTTAGAAGGCTGATTCTGCCACAGCTGGCGCGTATGGCAGGGTCGCTTTTCTTGTGGATTGGGCAGAGCACACTTAAATTCCAGTCGTCGGGCATGCGTCCATTTTACCATATTCTGCATAAGAGTTAACGCATGCACCTCATCAGCTCCTCGCCGCCGTACTTGAACAACTCAACTGGCAGGCCGCCAGCTCCAGCATCTTTGTTGTGTTTCAGCCGCGTAATCGCTATTCGTACCTCGTCATAGTCAGGCGATGGAACATAGACTCTGTCATCAGCGACTGGGGGCTCGGGTTCGTCTTCTCCACTATTTCCACCGCTGCTGTCATTCAATAGGGTGGAAAAGTGTTCCCTCCATAATTTAAGTACGTTCTGAACATCGGTCACTAGGTCGCCATGGTTGTTCTTACAGGAGTTCGCCCTGGTCTTGAAACCTTCCGTAAGTCGCCTAACTATCTGGTCAATTTTTTGGGCATTTTTCCTGTCGACCAGCATTTCAAGCTCTTCGCACTCTCGTATTTCGGCCTCTCTCTTCTTTTTGCGGCAAATACGTCTCGCTTCCCACTTTGGCTGCCTATATCGGTTCCACATAGCTCGCGTTGCGCCCGATCGCAGCGTGGCCCTGTAGGCGACATATTTTTTCCGGGTTTCCTCGGTTTTTTCATAAATTTTTGGACGGTTTTTTTCAATTCATGATTTTTCGAATATCGAATAGACCGGGTGTTCTTATGTCCAAACCCGGTTTTTTACCTTGATTGTAAAGTTATAGCTTTTGAGGAATAGTCGAAATACGGCAGCATAGCAACTCATTTTACATCCATTATATTCTTATTGAAACGGGAACCCCCAAATGATAATCAATTGGCAGCACTGAAAAAGTGAACAGCTTAAGGCGAATTCACTACACTAACAAATTATATGCCCATTGGCAATCAGAACACACCATTTTGACAATCAGTACAAATTCGCCTTGAAATCAGCGCAGTGGTAGCACCACTTTATATGAATTCGCCTTGGAACAGCTGTTCAAGCGTTTGCCAGTTGGGTTTGGTTTACCGAGACACACATATGCAATCATAAGTGGGCGGTGCCACGCCTATTTTCTAAAAATTTGTTATAATCCTACTTCTTGCTAAGGAATTTTTTCGAACATTAATTTTGAATAAATTAGCTTCATTAGTTACTGATTTATCGCAGATTTCGTATTTCTGTAGATTACCGTTATATGGGAAGTGGGCCTGGTTCTTGTCCGATTTCAAAACCTTTTATCCCTTTTCTATGTTGGACCAAGATCAACACTTGTGCCAAGTTTGGTAGAAATTGGTAAAGCGGCTACCGAGCTATACATATATCCATAAGTGGGCGTGGATATGCCCATATTTCAAATTTTTTTAATATTCTTATTACCCGCTAATTACATTCATTGCAAGTATCGATTTTGAGTGAATAAGCTTCAGTAGTTACTAAAATATCGCGTGAAGGTTTGAATTTGTCTTGTATTGATAGTGTTTTTAAATAAGCAGTTTAACTTATGATATTTTTTATGTATATAAGGTGTATGAGGCTGCCATTACTTAAAAACCAGGTTTACCTGGGTTTTTCCTGATTGGAAGATTAGAAACCGGTTATTTTCAAATTGCCATTTTTCGAATAATCTGTAAACCGGTTTTTAAAAAAAGTCGAATAATCGAATACCCTACTCCGAGCACTCATAGAAGAGTTCACTGCCAAATTCCAGAGAAGAAGGTGTGAGAACCCATCCCTGAGGAGTGCCTCTACAGATCTGTCTGCTTATGTGGTGTTGCCAAGCTTAGCGGTTATCTTCCTGCTGATAATTATAGACTCAATGAGCCCCGCTACGCTATGGTCAACTCCAAGCTCTTCTAAGGCACCCGTTATGGCTCTTGCATTGATGTTGTTAAAGGCGCCCCCTATATCTATAAAGGCAACCTGAGCATACTCTTTATCTGATAGGTTTTTTTTCCACCAACTCGACGAGCGAGTGTAAGGCGGCTTCCGTAGATTTGCCTTTCATATAGGCATGCTGCGCTGGGGAGAGCCTACTAGTTGGTATCACGCCCCGTACATAACAATCAACTATCCTCTCTAAAAATTTGAGAAGGAAGACGTAAGACTAATGGGTCTGAAATCCTTGGGGTTGGTGTGAGAGGACCTACCTGCCTTGGATATGAAGGAGACTTTTGTCCGTCTCCAGCCTAGCGGAATATAGCCCATGTTAAGACAGCTCTTTATAATAACCGCAATGAACGGATAGATAATACCCCGTGATTGCTAAAGCTCTACCGGGTGTGTGCCATCAAGTCCTGGTGATTTGTAAGGACCAAAAGTCTTAATAGCCCATTCGATTTTCGTGTTAGTAATCAATCGATTTCCTAGATCAGATGGCCTCTTCATTCGTGGGGTCGTTAAGCTCCACCGGCTTGTTTCCAGTTCTAACTGCTTTTTTGTATATCTTCAAGTCAGCCTTATAGGCTTCCAAGTCCTCTGTTGCTCTCGTAGCTTTGGCCTTATTGAACATTGTGCTATTGGATTCACGTAACGAGGATAGTTGTGTTGACAACCAGGGTGGTTTGGTTTTCCCCTTGTATCGAACAACCGGACATCCGGCTGAAAAAGAACTATTCATGGCTTTAGTAAGCTGATGAACCAATCCGTCCAACTCCACCTGCGTTGCGGGGTCTCGGCTAGGTATCTTTGGCAATAAAGTCCTTAGTTTATTATTGTAAACTCCCCAGTCGGTATTTCGTACATTCCTGAGCTCCGTAACTTGGGGAATCTTAAGATCAATTTCGAATTCAATATATCGATGGTCAGAATAAGACTTTTCATTCAGTACTCTCCATCTCTTGATTTTATGGGCAAACATGTCCGAAGTCGAGGTTATGTCCAAAACTTCCTCTCTACTCTTTGTTATAAAGGTCTGCTCTGAGCCTAAATTCAAGACACTAAGTTTATTTCCTAGAATGAAGTCTAGTAACGACTCACCTCTAGCATTCGTGTCCGTACTCCCCCCATAGAGTTGTAGGCATTAGCCTCGCAGAAGACAACCAGTGCCTTGTTCATATAGGCTGCTTCCTCGACCAAAGTCTGAACCTCATAGGCAGAGGCTACCTAACAGCTGGTTTTGTCCAGCTCAATGCCTGCCGCTCCCAGATCGCCGTTACTGAGCTGTGGAAGCAGGAAGATGTTTAAGTTGTTCTTTGCTAATATGCAAGCTCGAGTCATGCCTGCATTTTGTGCGGCCATAAGCTTAAAGCGCTTCATCCCACGCCCGAAGATTTCGTTGCCGTGTATCCACGACTCATGGATGAGGGCAACGTCAAGTCCACCGGCAGCCAGGCGGAGTTTAGAGTGATGCGGGCTGATCTGGATCAGTTTCATAAGAATCTGTCCGCTTTATCTCCACGATTGTGACATCCACGTCATCCTCTTCGACCTCCTCACCCTCGGCGTCATCGGCGAGGAGGTCCTATTCGTAAAACCGGTTAGCCTCTCAGAGTCGGTTGAGCATTGGCTGCTGGGCAAGCCTTCTTTACCACCGCTGCGCAGGCCGGACTCAATAAGATCCAAGCTCGGCTCGTCGCTGCGGTAGATTCGAATGATTGCGTCAACAAACTCGTCAAATTGTGTGTTGGCAGGTCCTTATTGCAGGATTCAAAGATCCGCTCTATTTTTTCGGGCTCGGCGGGTTTATCCGGAATCCAAACTCGAGCCCTAGGTCTGCTAGGAATCTCTTACTTGCTGACGACTTCGAGTTTGGCTCCCGGCCAAACCTCACCTACCTTGCTGACGGCCAACCTGTAGAGCTGGGCTGACCTATGGTCCTCGCAAGCGATGAGCTTTGCTCTACCCTGATACCAACCGGAATAATGGCAGAGAGGACGAAGTCCAGGGGTTTCCTCTACGATTTGGAGGTAGATTTCGGCAATCGCTTCCTCCACCAACCTCCCCTTGTCTTGGAGGATAGTCCCTTCCTCCTCCGCACTGTCGATGATGGCCAGTACCTCACCGCCTCCCCTTACAACATCCCTGAAGGTGGGGTATTTATGGCCGCCTGCTTTCGGTCTTTAAGTTTTTTGTTGTTTTGAAAATTTATTGAATTTCTTTACAAAGTTTGAAATGTGGATTTATATGGTGTTTAAGCATTATACATATAATAACTAGACTCTTATAAAAAAAGTTATAAAAACTTTTATAACGTGTTTCCATGAACGATTCTCTCTTGGCCTATATCGTTCTTTTTGTCAAGCGACTGATAAATTTAGACTACTTCCGTGCACTAAAAAAAATTTAGACAGCAAAAAAAGTATATTCAGTTTGGAAAAAACATCAGCATCCATTTTTGGAGCCCAAAAAATAGTATAATACTGCGAGTAAAAGTATAGATACGAGCGTTATGTATGTATACCAGTATTATTTGCCCTTAGGCCTCTACCCAAAACAACACCATTAACCAAAGTCAACCCCAAGCTGAAAAAAGGAAAAACTCATAGTCATTGTCAAAACGCCCTAGTGTGTATTCCTATCCAAAGCTGCGAAAGCACAGGCGTACATAATATGTACAAACATTGTATACTGACATAAAAGCATTTACGTGCATATATATGTAGTAAGCATGCTTCCCTGCAATGAAAATTCAAAGCAGTCAGTAAAAATACCAGTTCATGAACTGGTATGAGATAAAGTTCGACTATTTCGAACAACTTCTACGATCATCGACATCTGCCTTTGAATTGTCAAAGCCAAAACTAAAGTGCAAATTATTGCCCCCGCTTTTGTTCCTTGAAATTGTTGTTGCATTTGTTTGTTTGTTTACATTTTGTGTTGAACAGCTGATTGTTGTTTGGTATTAACGCAGGGCTCCATATCTCATATCCAAAAAGCCAATATTGGTCATTTAAGTACAATGATTTGAAGATGAAATTTTGAATTTAATCAACAATCTCTACTTAAAAAGCTTATCAGAAATTGGCCCTAAGAATTTTCAAATTAAATAATTTAAACAGCGGCCGCTGTGGTTTAGTGGTTAGAAGTGCGCACTACCACTTCACGGGGCCTGGGTTCAAGCCCAGTTTCCGGCCAACATCAAAAAAAAGTTTTTTCTAATAGCGGTCGTCTCTCGAGAAGCAATGGCAAAAAAAAGCTTCCCATAAAAATACAATCGCCGTTCGGAGTCAGGGTAAAATTGTAGGTACTTCCATTTAGTGTGACAACATCAAGGCGCACGCCACAAATCGGAGGAGAAGCTCGGCCAAACACTAACACTTTATGTAAGCGCCAATCAATTATAAATTGTTAAGTAAGTGTGAGTTGTTTTAATTTTAATATAAATTACTCATTTTATTTGAGGAAAAACCTATATAAATACTTGCGCCATAAAAATTAAATGAATTCTAAAAAAAATGTCTTTTTTTTTTTAAAAAATGCAATTTAAAAATTAAATGCAATAAAAACCTTAATTTAAAAAAAATCAGCTGCTTATGATTCGGATCTCTGGAATGACACACTAATGATTTTATCTTCGGCCATTGCGAGCGCCGTGAGCAAAATGACATACTTATTCCTTTCATGGGGCTGAATCGTCAGACTATCTTCATAACTGGTATGATGCTACTAGTATTTCTACTGGTAGGTGCTGATGCATACCCGGACAATTGACATCTCGTAGGACACCGCCTTGTTAAAAATACCAGTCGCTAAAATTAAAAAAGCATAGAACGTGAACTAGTTGGGCTGAAACGCAAAGTAGTAGCATTCTAGTTCACAATTCCCTGCAAGGTTGTAAATACGTACATTTCCACACATGTATGTATGGGCGAGTATATTTGAACGTGGATACAGGGTATTATCGTGCTCTCATCAGCTACTTAGGAATTCATCATAATGAATGGACTTTGGTCAAAACTCAACTTTCCTTCAAATTAGTTAGATCCTTTTAATTACACGAAATATCAACACTTTGTCACTTTGTTTCTTCTCTACAGGTCGATGGGTTACTCGGTTGAGGTATTTAAGTAATCGTTGGTATGTATGTAGTTTGAGGTTGCATGTGCGCAAATCGTTTGGACGTTTCTAATATCATTTCATTCCATTAAGAGGGAGTGTTTTGTGTGCATAAGTTTATTTGAAGAGGTGTTTGGCTCTATTTTCCAATGATAATTACTTGTACTTTTCTTAATAGAGTACGCAGAATTATTTATAACGCCATCATGGTTATCATACACTTAGAGAAATTTGAGTAAGATTACCAAAAAGTAATATAAAATATTACCAACATTTTTTCTCTTGACCAAAACAATCGCAAGCCTGCAGACGACGCTTATGGGGTTCGTTTCCACCGCGCTGTCAAAATTAAAACACCCGCATGCATATGAAATTGAACACAGCTAAAGCGAAGCTCGCAGTACATGCCAAATGTGGCCGTATTTTTTTTTGCTTTCAAAATTATAGAAGAAATCAATGCATAACACGATTTTTTTTGTTGGTTAAGAAATACAGTTGTCGATTACTTAAATCTGGCGTAGAATAAAATAAATGATGAGTTTCTCTTTGTTTTATATTTATATTTGTTACTATTTCCCCATTTCTAAAAATGGGTTCGTTTTTAAAAATATTGTCACACAAATTTTGAATGCGGCGAAATGGAATCAGCTGTTTTCGCTACCGCTCTAATTGTGCTAAAGTAGGCGAATTAGCAGGGCTAACGATGATCGACGGCGTCGATAACCCCGCTTTGTGTTTGGAAGTTCGCAAGTATAAGCCGCCTAATCTTTTGGTGAACCAGCAAACCGCTACAACATATTTCTGGTCCTTCGTCGTCGGATTCCTCCGCATAGTTTCTTTATTAAGAATCCCCGCGATATAAACTGCATTTTTTTTCAACAAATTTATACCGCGCGTCATCCGCCATATAATATACAAGTATTGTAAGTGCCTCATAAAAAGTGGTATTTTCATTTTTGTACCGACCTGCTCTGACATTGAGAAACATTAAACGTCTTTGACTTGTCCTCTGCAAGTAATACGTAACAAAAACTGTGACCTACGAAAGGAAAATCAAAAGCAATTAACAATGTCGGGCTCCGTTAAAACACGCGATTCTGCGCTTAATGCCATCAAGCGATACATGGCAAAAAGCATTGATGAAGCATTTTCAATGGATGCAGAAACAGTCACAAGCTATTTGCAACTGCTAAGCGAGCAATGGTCCCGGTTCAACTCAGCCCAAGATGCAGTGGAAATTTCTTGTGGAAGTGACAACGCCGAATTGGAGGAAAATGTACGAATTCAAGCCGAAACATGGTACTCTACGGCTTTGGCGAATTTCAACCGGGTACAGAAGTGTCGTACACAACCTGCAAGTCAAAGTCACCCTACAGCTGCATCAACGCCCGTGTGTGCGTCTATACGCTTACCGAAGATGGAGCTACCAACATTCTCCGGTGATTCTACAGAGTGGGTAGGCTTTTATGATGCGTTCTGTTCATTAGTAGACGCCAACGCTGCACTGTCGGACGGGCAGAAGTTGCATTACCTGCGTAGCTGTTTAAGAGGAGAAGCATTGAAGATCATCAGTGGTTTCCAGATTTGCGACGCAAACTACAAGGAGGCATGGGACTTGTTGAAGTCCCGCTTCAAGATCATGCGAGTCATTGTTGAGGCGCACTTCAAAGCAATGGCCGACATCCGCAAAGCCGCAAGTGATACTGCCGGTGCTATCAAAGGCGTTATCGACGCATATCAGCAGCATATTCGTGAACTGAAAGCTTTAGGTCGCACCGTTGAGTTCTGGGACGATTGGCTGGTGCACGAGGTGGTAAATAAATTAGCGTTCGAGACAAGGAAGCAGTGGGAGCTGTCGCTCGTCAGTGATGATCCCCCGACTTTCGAC
>JAPVRG010097299.1:0-14408 GCA_029783565.1 Rhagoletis cerasi | reverse complement strand
ACAACCTCAGTACTTCCGTGTGATTATTTATCGAGCTTTTGCGACGTGGAGGGTGGCTGCACAAGATAATTGTGTGTATTTCTCTTGCATTTCATCGCACAAAAGAAGGCTACAGGGTTATGTTTAATTTTGCTGTGGTCGTGTGGCTTTCATGCGGGCTAAGATAGTGCGTAGGGGGGCGGTTATAGAGAAGAGCTATGAATATCTGCAAATTTAAAAGCTGTAGTTGAGCTTAATTTTCCTCCATCTTTAAAGATACAACACTTGTATTTCAAAGAGAAGATCATAAAGTTTTTAAAGTCCTATTACTAAAGGCGCTGCGGTTCACACTGTGCTGCTGATACCAACTCTTCCTTTTAACTATTTTTGTTTAGGCGCGATTGCTAACACCATGCGCCTAGCTGCATGCGATGTAATGCTGCATGTGCAAAAATTTCCTTTGTTATATTTATGAAATTTTTACACATGCACTTCTCAACTGCCATGTTTTACAACTTTCTTAAGTTATAATTTGATGGCAGTTTAAAGTATGCTCAGCCTAGTCTGATGCATCCTCCGGATAATGCCTCCGGAGTTCTTTGCGGGCCCTGCATGACTTACAATCATGCAGAGATGGTATTTACCTATAGTTACCATTGGCCACAGTGCCAACTCACTTGAATAAATATAATTATATTCAACTGGCGACAAAAGTATAGTCCCTCTTTGCCTCTCCCCGCACTATTTTTTATACAGAAATATAACTGATTATGGCAAGGAAGTGACTAGGCACAGATTAATTTTCAGCAGGAAAAGAACTAAGGTCTAAGTCTGCAAATTATCCGCGAACCCTTTAAAATGTATCCATACAAAGGCGTTACTGTCTTTAATTTGCCCAATATTGCATACAATTTTTTTTCATCAGGCAGGCTTTTCAATTATTTTATTACCAGCGCTCGCGGCTTCAACTATCAAGGATTCCTTTCGCCACATTTTAAGATACCAAAAATTCCATTAAGACCATGCCATAAAATTCAACCGGAAGACAATCAGTACGTGACTAAGCCAAGTCATACAAAGCCAGCAAATGAATGCGTATTAAAGCCTTTGTGTAAGGTGAAATAGAGGCGCATAAAAATAAGGATCGCACGCAAACTGCGGCGCATTGAATATGCACAGGCACAAAAATTTGCGCATACATAGCTGCCAAGTCATTTTGTATGAAAGCGCATGCAATTTTGCGATGCTCATAATTTTTTTGCTTAATCCCACCGCTGCAAATTCGTACGAAATATGGCAAAGGCTGTACGTAAATGTACAGCACGCATCTCGACATTGCAATTACTTGGGTTTAACTAGCCAAATTACAATTTTTTTTTTGCACAGTTGAGAGGCGTGGCAAAGCTGCATTACCACTGTGCTTTGCTTTTTAGGAAGCATTGCGGATGCTAGCTACATATTTATACATACGAAAACTAAGAGTTATCACTTTATAATGGCAGTGTGTGCACTTCTTTAGTGGAAGAGTAAAATAGTAAACATATGCAAATTATTTAAGGTAGGCAATTTTTTGTTAGAGGAGACTATGAAATTCTTGTGGATTCTTGTTTCCTTAAGACTAGTAAGTGATTCAAAGTCAAAACTTGTCTCGCAACTGGCTTTGAAATTGCCATCGGCGACTACAAAAACTTCCAAGTGCCAGGTTTCAATCGAAAGAAAAGTGGCCGTATTTTGAAATCAAATACATACGCACACACATACATATGTATGTACATATGCATAGTATATTCACTTTGGATGAGAATTTATCCGTAAGAAATTTCCTTGCTGTTATTGCATCTCTCTTCATTTGTTTTCTTGCTCTTGATTCTGTTATCCGCCTACCTTACGCTGTTAAATAAATGCTGAGCAGAGCAATTGTGTATTAATAAAAAATTTGTTTTTGCTGTACGTATTACAGGTGGTGGCAGCTTAGGGTTAGGTTACGTTGAAGTGGCTGCCAGCGGACACACCAGCATACTTAGTCCCATATCGATCAACTTTTAAATGCCCTTAAAATACAGTTCGTTTTCAATTTTGTTCTTTCGACCTAAAACCAGTATGCAATGAACTTCTTAAAAGTCTTAGAAACTATGTTTGCTGTTCTTGCGTAAAGAAATCCAATTCCATTGTCATAAGAGCCGAAACACACATTTAAATTTTTTTTGAACTTTAAATCATTTCATGTTGTTTTTAGGTCGAAAATATAAGAAAAACCAAAAAAGGTTTGCTTTTGGAGATCGGTTTTGAGGTCAAGATAATTTCTTATTCAAACTGTTCTACGATATTTGGAAGCTTTTGATTTTTTTTTTCAGTAAAGAAAAAAATGTATTTTATCACTGATAGCTGATTTTGACGACCGGCGGCAAAATTAAAAATAAATCTATTCTCGCCGAATTTCGTCAGACGAACTTCGTCCTCTCTTTGGTTGTGTGCAATCTCACACACTGCAGTGTGTTTTAATTTTGACAGCGAACTTTCTTCCGACGAAGTTCGCTCAGCGAATTGATTCTGTTTATACTTTTACTTTTCAAGAATATGATTAAGTCAAAAAATTATTTCAAAAACTCAATGCAATGTAGTGCAAAAATGTGGGTATTAAATAAAAGTAAAGTTTCCGTAGAAATGAAAAAAAAATTTTTTTTGCTGCATGAATACAAATAGGCATTGAAAATGTCCTTTTAAAATTTTATGCTTGAATTTCCTTGAAAATTCCCGGTAGTTATTTTTGAAGAAATTATTTTTCAAGGACTAATATATATACACTGCCACATCTTTGATTTTCGTTGTTTGAAATTTATTAGTTTAGTATAAAAAAGTATTTACAGGGATATTTTCGATACTTATTTGTCCTTGTGCACCAAAAAAATGTAATTTTGCTCAATTCCACAGAATTTTCATTCTAAATTATTTCACTCTACTTTTTAAATAATTTTTTTAATTAAACATACTTTTGAGGTTTTCAAGTACTTTTAAAGAAATCCATAGATCACAGAGAAAAAATGAAAACGCAGCTTTAGTACATTTGGCCCCTAGTTTATGAGTAAGTTGATTTTTTCGTGTATTTTTAAAGTTCTTGGCTTTTGTCGCACGGTGCTATCACATGGAGCTATTTATTATAATTTACATATTTTCCAATTAAAGAAGTAATTTTTTTGCCGGACTTTTCTAAATTGAAAAATATTACCCTCTCAGTACCCTCTTCGCACAAATACTAAAGAGAGGGCAGTGAAAATGCAAAATTTTTTGGAGAAAAGAAACGCCATTAGTTAAGCAAACCACTTGTTATTGTCTTTTATTTAAAAAATAGAGCTCGCCCAGTGGTTGAAATTCAATCACCACAACGGTCAGCATCCTTTTATGTGAAAAAATTATAAATCTTTACCATACTTACCGTAGTAACTGAAATTTCTATTCATAGACATTTTAATGTTTGTATTGGTTTTATTTGATTTACAAAAACAATTTCATTTATAGATGTACAATAGGGTTTAACAAAAGCATTAAAATTAACTAAATTATGAGTGGAACATAACATAACAAAACATAACAAAACATAACAAAACATAACATAACTTAACATAACATAACATAACATAACATATCATAACTTAACATAACCTAACATAACATTACAAAACATAACATAACACATCATAACATAGCGTAAATCAACATATTCAGTTCCTTTTCTTTGACTATTTTCTTTATCTCTATCACTTTCTCTATTTCTACCTTTGTATAATTTTTTTTTCTCTATTTTTACATTTAGGTTTATCTTTAAATTTATCTTTTAATTTTTTTCTTTATATTTATCTTTATCTTTACCTTTTCCTTCATCTTCATCCTAATCTTGATCTTAATTCTTTTCTGCATTTACATATTCATCCCCTCCTTAGCCATTATATTAAATATTTGAATTTACCTTCTTCTTTGTCTTTATCTTTACGAATCTTTATTTTTAGTTTTATCTTTTCTCTTAATCCTCTCTTCATCTACATAATAAACTTTTCCTTCATCGTTGTATTAATTTCAATATAAATTGTTGTTACACCGCTGCTTCGCATTTCACTATCAATACATTTAGGAGGCATTTCCACCCCAACCATGTACATGTATTGCATTGGTATTGGTGTGCCTTTCGAATTGATTTTTTTGCTCTATTTTAAACTAATTCGAAATTTTAAAAATTGTCTGCACATCACCATCAACATATCTTTCTAATGATGTAGAATTGTTTATAACTTAGAAGTATAGTTTAGCCGTAAAAGGGGTGTAAAGGAAACATGATTGCCTATTTATATATAAGATTGCATACTAGGCTGTGTAGTAATCAGCAATTTCTTAGTATCTGTGTTAATATTTGTAGCACCTACCTATGTACATCTATATGTATATGCAATTCTTAAAAAAAAATATATAATTTTGCCGGCAAATATCGCACGTGCTTTATACTGTTAAAATTTCCCTTATTTGCCGGCAAGTCAGTCACATCAGTTATTAACAGAACAAAATCTACTCTACTCTGAGGACATTGCTTACGGTTCACCGTTAATACAGCTGCTACTAACAGCCAGACCAAAAGGGTCTGTTAGAAACTGAACAGACCTCCATTTAATCAGTGAGTGCTTACAGCTACCAACTCAGCCAAGCTGTACTACGAGCACATTTACACTGTTAAATTCTTCTTTAGTAGCTTGTGTGCTTACAGCATCCTGTCGCTGCTTTCATCTCATTGCAATCAGTACTTATCGGTCTTTCGGTGCAAACGGACGCATGAAACGGAAAGAAAATAGTGTAGTGAAATACATAACAAGCAGACAACCATTCTTCATGCTGTGAAAGGATACCATTCACACGGGAGGTGATTTATTACCACATACTCAGATACGCATACAAAGAAACATACAAATATTTGTATTGTGTACTTGTTGCTTGCTTGTTTGTGTGTAAGCGCACGATAATTTTTAATATGTAATTTATTACACTCATTATTGCTTTGCACTAGTTGCTGTTGTTGTTGATGCATAATTACGCATTACTTATACGCCACGTAGATCGCATTTGTTGCCGGAATTTAATTTGTTATTGGTGCGGTTGCTTCTGAGAAGTGGCACGTGCGCGAATATTTATCGTTGGCATTTTAACGCGTTTGTCTTAGTTTTGCTGGTTTCGTAGTTGAAAAAAAAACAAATAATAACAAGCAAAACGCTGGTCCATGTTTATTTAATGAAAGTGTGAATATGTATGTATGTCCAGCATTAAAAAGCCTTTGAATGATTATTGTGCTGCTTATGGAGATAAATGAGAAGTTTAATTAAAATTAAAAGCGCGAAATTATTGTTGCCAATTTGTAGCAATTTACTCATTCAACTTCTATGGTCTCAGCAATCGATTTTAATTATCTACTCAAATTTGAAGGCATTGCTGGCTGTTTCGTACGCGGCGACTTAATGAAATTTCGCATTGTGTGTAATGTGCCAAGGTTCACTAATTTTCTTTTGTCAGCAGCGAGAAACTGTCCAAAAATCGGCGTGTCGTAAAGCTGTGAAATCAGTGATACGGAAGTGGAAAGAAAGGAAAAATATGAAGAAAATTTTTTAAAATTAAAAAAGTCAATTAAAATCAAAAAAAAAATATATAAAAAATAAATAAAACAAAAAATGGTAAAACGTCTTTATTTATGTATGTATATTAGTAATGAGTTTATTAATAAATAAATTATTAATAACATTCTATTTAATACGAGGTGTGTATATGTATGTAAATAAATAAAATACATATTAAAAAAAAATAATCTAAAAATTTGTATCAAACGGCCTGCTGACAGTAAAAGTGAAATTTTTAATTAGTGTTTTGTCGTGTTTACTGCTTCTTAAATAATATGCATTCAAATTATATTAAAAAAAAATAAATTACAAAAACAAAATTTGTCAATAAGTTAAAAATACTCGCTTAAACTTCAATAAAAATTGTTATAGCATAGCAACGTGAAATAATACAAATTCTAAAAGCGTGTTTTTATTTTAAAAATGTTGCATCCTTTGAACTCAGCAGCATTGTAAGCTTTGTAAAAGTTCAGTAAGCATCCATATACAGTGCTTAAAAAGTGATTTGTTTACAAATGCAGCTCCTTTGTAGCAACTGAAGTCCGCTTCTTCGAGATATTATTCAAAATTAAATGAACATTTTTCTAACGGGTGAGTAATATTTATTAAAAAAATGTATATACATAAATATAGTCGTAGCTATTATTTGTATTAATATACAAAAAACAATGACTGCACTTTGTTGCCAAACATTTTTTTTTCGAAAAACATATGTCTCCTTCATTAACGAATTTGCTACCTGTACGAGTGCAACGTTGCGCAAGATATTGAATTTAGAAAATTTAAATTCAAATTTTCACTAATACATACACCTTGTTTGCGACTGTTAACACCTAGTGCCTAAATGCATGCTACCACCTCGATAAACCCCCTTCTCTTTCCAACAGTTAATCTTGCGCAAATATTTTTTAAGTCGGAAATAAAGGTGCTTTCCGGTTAATAATATAATAGCTTTTAAACAGAAAGAATGAACGAAGATTACCACCTCCATTTATATTTTTTTTTTTACAATTTAATACAAAATAATTTCATATACCTGACACAAGGTTTGTTCTATGGTAATTAGTAAAATTTTTTGTTGAAATATGTTTCAATAGGTGGCTTTCCTCCTTTAGATATTTACGTTTTAAAGCTATTTTCGTTATCTTTCATTTAATACCAAATTTGTTTAATTTGGAAAAGCGGTTTGTTTATTATCTGGAAGGGCTTTTATTTCGGGCTTAAAAATATTTGGCCAAGTTTAACTGATGAAAAAAATAACTGTTACTTTCGGTCCCTGAATTTTTCTGTGGCTAAGAGTTCCCGTTGATTTTTAATAATATTTCCACTGACGCTGCTAGGCATTTTCTTCCATATAAAAGGAATGGTCGAGCATAGATACCGTCAGTAAAAAAAAAATATCGAAAGTCAACGTTATCTTGTAGGCACTTGAAACTTGCAATTTATCCTACAAAAATTACTGGGCTATAAAATTGCATACCTAACATTTTTTCTTAATTTCGGAATAAGAAATTTGAAATTTTTGGGAAATTGGTTAAATGTGTTGAATTTTCATAATTTTTGTACAAAGTTTTAAATGTGGATTTATATGGTACTTGTTATACAATTTGCTAAATTAAAAAAAAAAATGTTAAACATTAAATAAACAAAAGAAATATAGCCAAAACTTATAAAAATAAGGCGTTTGTAATATTTCTGCCACCTATACAGGGTGTCCCAGAAGTAGCCTGCCAAACTTCTTAAGTTAGTCTTTCAGACAAGTAAATGCGTGTAAATTCAACGATTGCTTTTGGTTTTGTTACTAATAAAATAATTTTCACTTTAAATAAAGAGTATATTTAAAACGTATTTATTTATTATTTATTATATGGTGGGAGAGCTTCTCCAACAAAATTGATGCAATTTTTTTGAGTTCAGTTGTTGCAAAATAATGAGTACTAGAGTTCGCCCAGTGGTTGAAATTCAACCACCACAACGGTCTTGTTTATTTTGATTCACTTTCTTTTATTTTTGTTTTTTTTATTTTTATTTTTTTTAATTATTATTATTTTTTATTTTGAGTTACATTACTTACTTATTAATTTATTTTATTTTATTTTATTTTACTTTATTTAATTTAATTTAATTTTATTTTATTTTATTTTATTTTATTTTGTCATGTCACGTTATGCCAAATGATGTTATAACATAACTTAACATAACATAACAAAACATAACATTATATAACATAACATAACATGACATGCCATTGCATTACATAACATAATGTAACATAACACAACATAACATAGCATAACACAACATATCGCCTTTCTTTTCTATGCCTCTTATCTTTATCTCTATCACTTTCTCTATTTCTACCTTTGTCTCGTTTTTTATCTTTATTTTGATCTTAAGGTTTATCTTTATATTTATCTTTTCATCTTTATCTTTACCTTTACCTTTACCTTTACCTTCATCTTAACCTTTATCTACATTCTTTTCTGCATCTATGTACATATTCACCCCCTCCTGTGACATTATATTAAATATTTTAATTTACCTTCTTCTTTGTCTTTATCTTTACGAATCTTTATTACTATTTTTATCTTTTCCCTTATTCCTTTCTTCATCTAAATATTTAACTTTAAAGTATTCTTACACCGCTGCTTCGCATTTCACTATCAATATTAAAGCATACACTTAGGAGGCATTTCCGCCCCAACCATGTGCATGTATGGCATTGGTATTCGTGCGACTTTTGAAATGATTTTTTCGCTCTATTTTAAACTAATTTGACATTTTTTAAATTGTCTGCACATCAGCATCAAAATACCTTTCTAATGATGTATACGTGTAAGTATAGTTTAGCCGTAAAAGGAGTGTAAAGGAAACATGATTGCCTATTTATATATAAGATCTAAAACCCGGGACTAATCCCGAGACCTCGGGATTATAATAATGAGATCCCGAAAATGTAGAAGACAGCGCAATTTCATAATACTTAGTTAGGAATGTGCTCATAGGTCTATAATTTCATACTAAAGTTGATTGTCATTTTCAATTACTTTTCTACTTATGCCACATACAAGTTTACTATATACATATGTACATATATGTGCCTGTATCAGTACTCAAACTAGTTTCCAGGAAGCGCTGCACAAGCACATTTGCTTACGACTTTACGACAAGTTTTTAATTTACAGTTAATTTGTAGGCTTGGGAGTGAATGAATATTTGCCTTATCCATAAAACTTAAAAAGGGCATACCAAAATAAAATAAATTACGGCAACAATATAAATAACAATGTGCAAAGCCAACATCGAGAAACTTTTGTTGCAGACAGACATAGCATGAAAGCAGCAACGACATTAACATTACAATTAAGACTCATCAAGCGCAATAAATGACAATGAACGATTGCTTTGGAACAGCAGCTGCGATTGGTAATGTTGACTACGAACATTGAAATGTGGATGAAAATGTGAATCAGGATAGGAAACGTAACAAGTTAATGGAAAATTTTTTGGGTTACAGGCACATTTTAAAAATAAAGAAAAATAATACAAAAGCAGTTTTCGAATAAGCAGCTAACGAGTACCTACTTCAGCCAACTAATAATGAAAACAGCCAACTAAAAAGAAAAAAGAAAAGAAATTTTAAGAAGAATTAGAAGTAGAAAAACGGCTTTCCTTTGAAAATTGAGCTAAGCGGTACTTAGAATACATATGAAGCTAATGAGTCAATGTCATGGGGAATGCCTTTTGTGATATAAGTTCTATTATACAGTTTCTTTTCATTAAGTTTTGTTTCATTCTTTGCTTGTGGTTCAAACATGTTCCGGAAAAGCATTTATTTTCAAGCACTAAAGATTTTTTTTATTATGTATTCTTTTTCTGAGCTTGAATATGTCAACAATAATGTTGGAGATAAGTGAAAAAATTAGAAACAAGTCCTTTGAATTGCATGACATTTCATTTTAGATGATTTAAATGAAATTTCAGTTTGCAAATCTGAATAAGTTTTTCATGCGATTTCAAAGGAATTACCCTATTCCTACCTCAAATTTCTTAATAGATACATGCATGCCATTATAACTACATATATACATATACATCTACAGGTAAATACACGTAAATAAATTTACCAGCAAGTGGTGCAAGTTTTATCCCTCACTTACTATATGCAATCAATCAAGGAATAGCTTGCAACTTTCCCAAAGAAATCCCCCATCTTACCGTAAAGCTTCCTTTTCGGACAAAAATAAAAAAGGAAAACATGAAAAATGCTAAGATTAAAAAATACTGAAGAACTGCGCTTTCAATGGCCATGCAAGTTAGCTAATCTTCACAATCCTTTGGCTACATCTGAGGGGAAAAACATTTGCTTGTGAGTGTAGCAACAAGCAGCGCTCTTTTACATGGTAGAATATAAGATTATTGCTTTGGGGGATTTCTGGCTGTGGTTTATGTGGCTCAAAGTGGTAAAAAATAATTGGTTTTCGCTTTGTAACGAAAAAAGCGCCAGCAAGCAAAGGCGCCGAGTGCATCAAAGCGAGCAAAATAAAAGAATTCAACTTGCTTGCACTCGTTTTTTTTTGCAGGGATAAAGGACAATATGCAATCTACATCAGGGACCAAAAAATAACTGTTATCGAATTTACAAATTGAAAACGTTGCCCGAATTCTGAAATTTAACGAAAACGTTGTTTCATAACAGTTGTTAGATGAGAAATATTTTTTCCATTGCCGATAACAGTTATTTCCTGACGTTTATTTTTTACGTTGTCTGATAAACGTTGTATTATAAGGATATTGATGAAGATGGAGATGGAGAAGAAAATAAAGGTGATGAAATTAGAAGTGAGACAGTGAAATAACTCTTATAAGAAAACGTAAAGATAAACGTTGGGCAATAACTGTTATCAACCAACGTAAAAAATAAACGTTGTGAATAACTTTTATTGGCAACGTAAAAAATAAACGTGGGGAAATAACTCTTATCGGCAACGGAAAAAATATTTCTCATCAAATAACTGTTATAGAACAATGTTTTTCCCATAAAACTTATAACTGTTATGTCCCTGATCTACATATGTATATACATACATTTTTGATTCGAAAAGGGGCTTTTAAATTTTTTGACAGTTGTAGATTAATAGTATTCGCAAAGCAAAATACGATTTTTAATACACCGATAACAATACCGATAAATTTATCGATACCTATATCGAAAAATAAATCGATAGCAATATCGATAAAAACAGTAAATATCTCAGTTATGTCGAATATGTAGTCAGCAAAAATATCTATAAACTGATCTATAAATGTAGCGATAACACTATAATGAATCGATATTTTAATATGTCTATAGAAATATAAATAAATTTTAGCAATAAGTATATAGAAAAATATATCGATTACAGCGTCGATGAAAACAGTAAATATCTCGCTAATAACAACCGTATGTCCGCGGTAAGAATATTCATAAATTAACACAACAAAGAACTACAAAAAATATGAATAAGAACCTCACTACGATAAAAGTTGAAAGGATATACATATTTTCATACATATGAAATTCTCGCCAGGTAAAAGCTACTAAAGAAATTTATATTGGCGAAGCTGATGGAAAAAGTGCAAGGGACTGGCCCATCATCAAACTTTAAGATTATAAATACCAACCAATATTGGTCAATTGATGCAGCAGATGCATCTAAGTAGACCCTCCGCCACTCAAATCACCTCAAGTGAGGAGTGGCGTGGTGTTGCAGGCCCCCGGATAACCATTTACGGGTGCCACAAAGTTGAATTACAACGTCTTTTGCGGGAGTACCTCCATCATTATGAATTCACAAAATCACCCTAGTGTAGCGGTGCACAACAGCTGTAAATTATATAGCCAAATTAAAGTAACAAGGTCAACGCGGTGCAGCAGTTAATGAATTGCGATTGGTATTTGTCCAGTTTGGTTTTACTGTGTCTATGCTGGTTGTGATAAATTTGCGGATATTTTCCTTTCAAAATTGCTGTGTCACAATTTTTTTTGCTATTTGTTCGGTATTCAACATTCACTTATCCGGAATAATTTCTTACGCAAGTTTGTTTCATTCTACAAAACCTATGCTGGCACTCCGCCACTATTTTCATTCAAAATGCAGCTTAACTGCATAAAACTTGTTTATAAATTTCTTGTTTATTGAATTCTCGCAAATGTTAGGCCACCTGTCTACCGCTGCGTGTTGTTCATTTGGACCTAAAGTTTTCGTAATTAAAATTCAATCATGTGAAAAAGACAGCTGCAGGTGTGCTGGATAGTTTGAAAGTTTTTGGTGTGTAAAAGTGGACGCGGATGAAAACTTTTAAAACATTCGGAAAAACAAGGAAATAGCGAATAAGAAAAAATATGGTAAATCGCACAAAAGGAAGCTAAACAGTTAGGAAATTAAAAAACAATGGATAGCGCGGATAGTTTCAAAACAATTGAAGGCACACTACTCTGAGGGTACTTTGGCAGCGGAAGATAGAAATGAATGAGTTCTTTTTTTGTATAAAATTGCTGCTAAATATCGGTGTAACATTGGCAATTAAGATCTGTCGGACTGGTGCACTCAGCGCCTTGGTTGGAATACCCCCTTTCCTATTCTAAACTGAAAAGAAGGCAACCACAGCGCCACTGAGGATTCGAAACCAATTGGGTTGAACTTCATAAAATCGATACCAATGTATAGCTAATCCGCCAACTTTCAAGCGGAATTTCATGCCACAGAAGTTTGCGGCAGAAAATGCCTTAAAAAGGCACCTCCTCGAATTATATCTGCATTATATCGGTCGGGCAGCCCTACTGGAACTGAATTCCCACAAAAAAACTTCAATCCTAACACATGATTGCTTCATTGTCCTATATGCTTCTGATGCCAAGAAAATAGTTTTACTAGGATAGGTACCGAGGCATGGGGGACAAGGGTAATGAAAAGGCGGACTGCCTAACAAAACTAAGAGCTATCGCAGCACTTCATGGTTCGGAACCCTTTTGTGGCCTCATAAAAGCACACATAAAGGGGCTCATAAATAATGCTCAAAAGGCGCTGGAGAGAATGACCAGGGCAGAGGCGAGCCATAGGATTTATCTGTCCTTCAAAAGATGTTTCAAAGAAACCACTTCATTAAGACTGGGATAATCTTAAAACTCTCACTGGGTACTATGTGTGACACTGCTCTCTTCGCTATCACCTCAGTGAAACTAGACTTTCAGAAAAAACTTTCCGTCACTTTGCGAGCTATACGAAGAAATGCCACATTATCTGCGAATGTGACGTTATCTTTAGGCGCAAACCCATCCACTTGGATGATGCTAAATTGATTTTAAATTTGGAACAAAAAGCCCATTGAAGTGTTGGGCTACATTAAAAGCCTTCCCGTATAGGGCGTCCACGCACAATAGATAACGCCAGAGCTCACGATGTACTTGTATATGGCTCATAATAATCATAATCTTATTACACTAAACGAGCAATTCTTGTATATACATATACATATATATATATATACATAGGTTTCTCGGAAACGGCTCTAACGATTTTGATGAAACTTTGTATTCAGAAAATGTTCTACGTTTTAAGATTATCTAGGTAGGTCTTATCTCCAGAGGTATTCGTATAAGGTTGCCACCTATTCGAAATTATTTATAAACTTAGCAAAACATAATAATATGGGTATAAAACGGAAAGTATTTAAAAAATGCCTGATTCAGAGATATTTTTGAATAGGGTTGCCACCTACTTTTTATTGCATATTTACATATTTTAATAATTGTTTAGAAAATTGAGATGCGATAATACAATTCCTGGGTATAAAAGAAAGCAATTAAACAAGGGTTTGCCTTATAGTAATTATAATCCCTTAGGATATTAGTGCAAGGTTGCCACTTATTTTCGATTATAAAAAATTTGACTAAATCAACGCAATATGGACATCAAATGAAAGGTATTTTTAGAAATTCAATACAGAAATATTTTGATGAGGTTTGCCACGTTTTCTGTAAAACAAATTTGTATGTTATTAATTTCAATTAGAATTTTTTGTATAAAGATATGTATGTACACATTTATATATGCACTCAAATACTCATCATCCTAGCGTATTTCTAAATCGAGATGCCACCTAATTTTTCATTAAGATATTTATTTCATTTATTAGATTTAAATTTGTGTATGTATATCGTAATGTTAAATAATAAATTCCATTAACAAATTTACATAAAAACAAGTAAAGAAGGCTAAGTTCGGGTGAAGCCGAACATTAAATACCCGGCGCACGTATGAAACATCGTTTTTTCACGATGCTGAAACATACTGTTACGTGGTAAACAGGGGTGGTTTTTTCCCATTTCAAACATTTTCGACAATATTCGGAGTTAAACTTAGAGAAATAGTTAGCAGTGTTTGATAGAAATCTATAAAGCGGTTACCGAGACAAACCTAATTAGTCATAAGTGGGCGGTGTTACGCCCATTTTCACAAACAATTTTTATAATCGTACTTCTTGCTAAGGAGTTATTGCAAACATAAATTTTGAGTAAATTAGCTTCAGTAAGTGGGCGTGGTTATTCACTGTTTTAAAAAATTTTCGACCGTTTTGCATGATGGACCAAGATTAACACTTGGTCAGGTTTGATAGAAATTGGTAAAGCGGTTACCGAGATATGCATATAAATTTATAATATTCTAATTTCTGGTTAACATATCATTGCAAATATAAATTTTGAGTCAATAAGCTTCAGTAGTTACTAAAATATTGCAT
>JAPVRG010097297.1:0-14815 GCA_029783565.1 Rhagoletis cerasi | reverse complement strand
AAATAGTGTGAAAATACTTTCATTTCATTTTAAACAAGACGTGGCAAAACCTAACAGGCGTAGACCAGGACTGAATACATCCGACTTGAACGAACGTGCGAGCCTAGTGCTCAAACCCCCTCCCGACGAAATACTTGACGGTGGTACCGGGGGGATCGGTACTTGGACAGTAGGAGGTTTAGTTCGGGTTAAAGTCCCACACTGACGGGTATAGGCTTTCGATGCTTCCTCCTCGTAAAAAAAAAAAAAAAATATTCACTTAATTATACAAAAAAAATATATCGCTTATATATTGCATTACAATACTTTGTCCCATAGTATTTCTTATTCAATATAAAATAAATAGTTCATTTGAAATAACATTTCCTAATTGTACTCATAGTAGAAAAAATATGCAGCTTCTGCTGACTATATACAGTGTCGGTCATATCTATAGCACGCAAACTCAAAATTATATTGTTTGCCACTTAAGTTTATTTATTTATTTTTAAGAATTTTCAATTAAAACACAGTTCATTCTCTAACAAAAACCGTATAAACCCTAGTTAAAAACTTTGTACAAGACTAAAAAAATTCAAGATATTTTCATAAAAGTTTCAAACTTTTTTCTCAGAAGAGTTAGAATTTTCTTGAGTACACAGTTTTATTATAGCCCATTCAATTTTAGTATGATATTGTGCAAGTTTCAAGTGGCTTAAATTTACCGTTGATTTCTTTGAATTTTTTTTGCCGAAAGTGTTGCGGGTTTGTTCCACATAAAAAAATTGTGTTTATTCGTTATATGGAAGAAAATGCGACAAAAAAATTAAAAAAGATCAAAACGAAACATGAGAACATATTTATTACAGGGGGACTCAGATGAATTAATATTTTAAACTTTAAAGGAATTAGAAAAGCAAAAAAAAAATAACATGGAATGACATGCGAAACAAGTATAAAGAATCGGCCAAAAACTGCCGATGCTAGTTGATGCCGATGCCGATTAATCGGTCGGACTCAATAGCTGGCAACCCTATTTTTCAAAATTTGTTTCCACAAACCTACAGAAAACATCGAGTAGAATGCAATAATAAAATTGAAATGTGGTTACGAACACATAAAATAACTAATTATCGGTTATAATAACATACATAGTAAAATTTGGTTTTATTTTTTGAAGATTTCTGAAGGGAAATATTCTTATACGATCAAAAACTATTTATTTTTACGATTTTATACCAATTCTACGAAAAAAGTTAGATATTTTCTCCACGCTGGTAAAAGAGTTTAGTTATGTCAACTAAATATGTGTCTTCTCAAGACATGATGTGGTTATAGTTACATTACTTGGTTTTAGTTATCAAATCTTGTGTTGAAAGAAATATATTTAGCTATTTTCTTAGTGCATGTAAAATACGTGGAAACTGCAATGCCAGAGGCCAAATATTATCCGATTTCAGAATAAAAAAAATACGGGTCTCCTTATTTTTGATATTCTTAAGTTCTGGGCCATGTATTTTTGGGCCACACTATCTTTATTTGAACGTACGGAAGTGACTAAAGCGTGACGTATTTGGCGTTGGCGATAAAAGACACTTCCAAATGTTGGCAGGGTAGTTTAGAAGCCGAAATTAAGGATAGCGAAGTATCACAAAAAAAATTTCTATTGAATATTGGTAGAATCTTAAATATACAAAATATACATATACTCTTATTGAATTTTTAAAATTATTTTGGTAATCTATCAAATACGCAAATTGTAAGAGGTCTTGCATTGAGGAAAACCAAAAAAATTCGGGGCACTCTAATGCACAACATATGTACCGTTTTGATAGAGGACAAGCATGCTTACTTATACATGTACATACATAAATGTTTATGTTATGTTGTGTTGGTGTTGAAAGGACTTAAAAACCTGCCTAAATTTTTATTTCTTATAAAGAGAGACGAGAGAAGTTTTAAGAGGAGCGTGCGCAAATGCTCACAACAATGCCTCGAAAGAGGTTGTCAACTGAACAGCCAAACGAAAGGAAACATGTACAACTAAGAAGACCAGCAGCTGCAAACCGATAATGAGGCAGTAGGTTATTGTACAGCTCTCGTTATGAATTCCGCATTCGCTTGTTATTTGCATGGAGTTAAGGACGTGTCGGTTGTCCGCGCTGCCTATCGTTGTGAATCTGATATACACGGCAACGACAGTCGCCTGATATGTACGTGAGAGCATTAGTGCCTCATCACGCGTGTGAATGATTTTGTGTATCCTCTTTTAACAAATGTGGACATAAAGTAGACGAAAAATCGTTAATTTTTGGACAGTTTATTAAAAGCTAGTGAAAATTATTTCCAAATATCGAATTGATTCGAAGTATAAGTCGTAAGTTATAATTTGAAGGAGAAAGATGTCAGAAAAGGCATCCGAATATTTAAAGCGAACTTGTCTTATCTGCGGCTGCCACACAAATCAAACCATTAACATATACGAACCGCGAAATGGACCAAATATTGTAGAATTGATTCAAGCCAAGTTCAAATTCCAGGTGTGTTAACTTACTTTGCAGATATCATCCAACCAATTACATATAATGTATGTGCAATCTTGTAATTGACTTGAATTGTAAACAAAAAGGCATTTAAGTGCATACGCATATATGCATACATGGACATACATACATACATATGTATACGTACATGCATGCATATTTAGACATATGTATATGCATATGTATACATGCATACATACATTTATGCATACATATTTGTGAAGGTGGAACCTTTTGCAAATGTTCTAGACACACAAAAAATCAATAGGTCGGCGTGAGTCACTATACATACATATGTAACTCGAGCAGTACCTACCTATAATTATTTTTCATTTCATTGAAATATAGAGACTCTGACATTTGTAATTTTTTACAGGAGTAGCAAAAAACAAGACCTCCAACAATTCTGTGCTAAGGGCTTTTTGAATAGGGATGCAAATTAGAGGGAGTAACATCGATACATCGCATTCAAAAAATCAACTTCGATGCCTAAATACATTGCCAGAAAAACCTCGATATATCGATGGTTTCCGATTTTATCATTTTCAATGCCAATCAATGCAATCACTATGGCAATATGGGTCGGCTTTCCAATAGTGTACCATTTTCGCCTGCGGTCCTTTTTTTAACATAAACCAATATTTTAATATATTGGAAAACTTTGCCGGAGCTATAAAATATACATACAAAGCTTATTATATACATTTTTATTGTTTCTGTTTTCAGTGCTTGTCGACATTTTTTCGTAATGTAAAGAAAAAGTGAGGTTAAATTTCAAATTTTTTGCAACTTTACCAACAAATTACTTAAAAACTACAAACCTACAGTTGGCCTGACCTTCAGATTTAAAATCAGGGGGACCCCCTCTACCTCATCTTCTAACTCTCTTTGCTTCAAAACCTGGTACAGTATTGGAAAATTAACGAGGTATCGTTAATTTAGCGGTGTTAAAAATGTTTGAATATCGATGCCACACACCGATGCATCGTTAGTATCGCTCTTTTTGAAAAGTGTCGGTGCTTAAGTTGCAGCACTAAAATTGTCAAAGAAAATGCTTCAGTTAACCAAGACTTAGACTTAATTTTACTTACCTTAAGAAATCGTTAATGATTACTCAACACGTCAACTTAAGCCAGAAGAGAAAATATTTTGTTTTTGTATTTTCTTTTCCAGCTGGTTGACATTTCGCCGCTTCTACTGCCACATCAAAAAAATGCACGTAAAAAAATTCTTGCGTTCATTTATTTTTAAGAAATTCAAAAACAAAAATATGGCAAGCCTGATTCTCTCACCGCTCTCAATTTCCGTAAAAACTTAACTTAGGAATCTAAAGCTTCAGTTAGCCAAGACTTAGACTTAATTTTACTTACCTTAAGAAATCGTCAATGATTACTCAACACATCAACTTAAGCCAAAAGCGAAAATATGTTGTTTTTGTATTTTCTTTTTCAGCTGGTTGACATTTCGCCGCTTCTATTGCCACATCAAAAAAATGCACGGAAAAAAATGATTGCGTTCATTTATTTTTAAGAAATACAAAAACAAAAATATGGCAAGCCTGATTCTCACCGCTCTCAATTTCCGTAGAAACCTAACTTAGGAATCTAAATCCTACAGCTCTCTAAGTTTTCTAAGGTAAGTTGAGTTTTGGCTAACCAGAAACACGTATTGCTGGTATGGTAGGTTGGTCTAAGTTGAGTTAAATTTTGTCGTAAGTCTTGGCTAACTTACGCTTTAATCAGGCGGGTTATGCAATTCTCTTCCTAGTGAATTTCAACCAAAGTCAGTTTGAATTCAATTTGATTGGGGTCGAAATTCACTCGGAACCGAATTGCATAATCTGCCTGAATATGAGCTGATTGGGAGGCGCAGGTTCAAATCCCAGAAAAAGGAGTCTGATGAGGAGATGTGGTGATCTCCGAAACAGCAGCTATAATTCCTACCAAAATGTAAATTGTTGTTTTTTCCACAAAGAATTTTCATTTAAAACGGCCTCAAGCTCAATAAATTGTTGAATATAATTGTTAAAGGCCAAAAAATAACAAAAACAAACATTTTAAATAGAGGTAACCAGTTTCCTCTCCTAATGTGTGCTAATTCACACACCGTGTTAATTAAATTAAACGCTGCTTGTTTACTTTTACATACCAAATCTGTCGCGTTCAGCAAAATTACACATAAAATATTTAAAATTGATTAAATTTGTTTATTATTGGTAGGGAATGTATTCTTACGTTCAAAACGTTTGCAATTTTAAACATTTCATGGGTATATTTATGTGAATGTTTTGAACACCTCATGTTCAACAAGCCAATTTGAACATCTTATGCGCATATTAACACAGATTTTGGTTGAAAAATAAACACTTTTCAGTAGTAGTTTTACATGCACTTTTCAGAGTGTAGCTCCTGATTTGATTAACCCAGGGTATACAACAGACAATGCTATCATGACCCTGACGGGAGAAAGTGATTTTTTTTAAATCAACTAATTGAATAATTACTTTGAAAAAAAAAAAATGCTACCGTTTTTACCCAATGAACAAACTACTTTTGAAGTTATTTAAGCTAAATGCATTTGAAAGTATTTTAAATCATATGCAAAGTCCGACCATTGACTTGCTCATTGTAATTCAAACCGAAGATTTGAAAACATATCTACATGTATGGCTGTGGCTGTGTGTGCGGAGGTGCGTGCTGTTATTTATTGGCTTCCAGAAGGTCCGGGTTCGAATGCCGTCAGAGGAAAAATGCTAAAATTATAAGAATCTTTCTTTTGTATTCAAAGGCGTATTCAAACGAAAAATACTGATTTAGGATTTCTTTAAACCAAATGCATTTTAAAGTAGTTGAAATCATATGCAGGGTCGGACAATTGACTTGCTCCTATGACATCGCCACGTTAAAAATCAAAGTTGTTTCTATGAAAAAAGTGAGAATTTAAACCACTTGTAGTTGATAAAAAAATTAGTTTCTAAACTGCTTTTCAAGATTA
The DNA here is from genome assembly GCA_029783565.1 of Rhagoletis cerasi. Classification (NCBI taxonomy): domain Eukaryota; kingdom Metazoa; phylum Arthropoda; class Insecta; order Diptera; family Tephritidae; genus Rhagoletis; species Rhagoletis cerasi. The sequence continues at coordinate 9,299 of JAPVRG010097297.1, read as the reverse complement.
GTCGCACAATTTTTTGCCGGGCATGTACTCTTTTTAACTAACACATGATCACTTCTTCAATTGTTTCAACCACTGTTTTGAATATTTTCAAGACAGTAAATCGGACAGTGATTTGACGTTTGCAGGCAATAATTTTGACGTCTTGTGCAAGAAAGAAGAGAAAACAAAACTAAATACCTACAATAACTGAAGAGACGCTGATATGAATGCCTCTCTCTTGCCTCTTTATATATTTTTATTTTTTTGATTACATAGCTCGCTCGAAACACGTGTTGCCGAAACTTATAATTCAACGCTTAAAATTTTGATCAAAATGAATTGTCATAACTATTGTCAGAACGCCTACGTCCTGGAGACAATTATCAGCGTTTTCGACAACTAATACGTATCCTATATTATCTTAACATTATTGTCTAAAGTAAACACAGCGTAACTGTAAAAAAAATGTATGGTCCCTGCAGTACGCTAGGAAAGATTAGTTTTTGTTTAAAGAAACAGAAAATATCCAGGATAGCTTAAGTAAACTTTAAAAATCGTCTTATTCAAACGGGTTCTGCAATTCACTTTCGAGTGAATTTCAACTCCATTCAATTTGATTTCAAAGTGACTTTGGTTGAAATTCACTCGGAAGTGAATTGCAGAACTTGCCTGATTAAAAGTGCAATTTATTTTCTTTGTTATGGATAAATATAAGCGATTGCAAATATGTGCACTTATGTTTGTACATACATACATATGTACATCTGCACATACTAGGGCTAGGAGTTCTAACCGGATTTTTTGAATATCCGGATATCCGTATAGTAAAATAAAAATTGTTTGTGTATTAATGAAGTGTTCCATTTATTTTGCAACTCCATAGATTCAGTAATATTGAGAACAATTCTATGAATGCGTTCGAATACGGTTTAGAAAATCTGGATAACCAATTGAACGGATGTTAACCGGATATCCATATAGCAACATAGTATATACTAAGAATATGGACTACTTTATCTTTCAAAAAAAAGGTAACTCAAAAAAACTGGCAATCTGACGATTTTTTGTACAGCACAAAAACTTTTTTTTGGACCAGAATGTTATCAGGCTTACGAAACTGAACTACAAAACAAGCCTTTTAGGTCATATCGTTCGTCGTGGAAAAACAATAGACGAACATATGCGAAAAATCAACTTGAAAGATACGATTCTTAGTTAATGCGTGGAATGCCGTTAAGGCGTCTTCAATTCGGTCATCATTTCAAAAACTATTTGATGAATCATCCAACTGGGATAGTGAAGATGTCATCCCTCATTCAGAGTTACGTTTACAGCTAGCTGAAGATGCATCCAATATTCAATCCATTTCAAGTTTGCTTCAAGAAACAGAACCATTGCAGAAAATATCTCATTCTGAAATTGAGCAATGGATTTGTTAAAACTATTTCGGCGCCCACCGAACAAAATGAAGAGCACTGCATCGATAATGACTTTACTGATGGTGAAGAAACAAACGACGTGATACTCAGTACGAAGAAAGTCATACCGGAGGAGGCTATATCAGCATTCAATATTTGCTTAGAATGGGGGGAGCAAAGCAATGCTTCCTTAGACGATATTATTACACTCCAGAGACTCAGAAGCAGTGTAGTACTAAACAAGCAAGCTTGCACAAAACAAACAAAAATTTTAAATTTCTTGAATTCCATCGTCGGCGCATAGGAAACGTGAATAACATACGACAATCTTTTACCCAGGCGACGGCATGAAATGTGTATGTATGTTTCTACTTTTATGTATACGAAGGCATTGAACTTAAGTGTTTTGAATTGAAATATTAATCATAACATTGGATTTTAAAAAAAATCATGAATGTATATGGAAAATAAAAATTCAGTGCTTGCGACAAACTGGAAACTTGCACCGAGCCCGGTTTTCATTACGTGCAAGAATCGAGTACCTACTGTATTTGTTTACATATTCTGCTGCAGGTGGTCTCATTCGAATTCCGTCAGACATAACATCAAAATGATAATTTAAAATTTCGAGTTGCTTTTTATTTGTCCTGAATTCAAAAAAGCATCTGTGAAGTTCAGGAAAAAAGTGTATTCAAAGTAATTTTTGTATGAGGATATTTAAATAGAAACTTGTCTAAAGAAAACAAACTCCCGATGCAGACGTACATGACTTTACTTTTATCAATTGATTTTCACTGCAGATTAACAATTTATAGGCACCTTTTAATTAATAATGAGGTCGAAAAACTAAGTCATATGCACACGTTCATACGAATGTAGGTACAAATGTAAACAGTGGCAGCTGGAGAGAAATACACTTACACAAAACTTTAATTCCACGCTCAATAATTACAGGTGATGATCGTGTTGCATGTGGCGGTGGCAGCTGCAAGTGGTATAAGCATTTTCCTTTAGCGGTGGCGGTTGCATTTGGATGTTAATGTCGCTCTACTTTCTGAGCTGCACAACTATAGTGTCCATTCGCTGCTGCTAGCGGTTTTGTTACCGTCGTTCCATAATTCGGCATTGTTTCAGATGCGCACAATGCGTAGTGGCAGCAACGTGCTAGCAATGAAGCGATGCTGGCGATGCAAGGACAGATGTTTTTCGGTTTTACGCATACTCTTTTTTTAATGCATACACATATGTGAGCACATATGTACATTAGAGTGGTTCAAAAAAACATTCTTTTTCGAAATTCACAAACGCTACCTCAAAATATTGTTATTTGGGATAAAAAAAAGAGACACGTATTTTTTTGTTTTGAAAACAAACTTTTTTTAGAGGTTGCGCTGGTCGTTTTTTCATAAAAAAGTGGATGCTCTAAATTTTTTTATTTTCGTGACATGTTAAAGTGCAGCTAAAAATTTTGTTTTTATATGTAATTATTCTAGTATTATTGGAGATTATTCCATAAATTACATGTCTGTATTGGACAGTTAGAACGGGCATGGCGCCCGAAAATATGCTTTCGAGAAGAGAATGCAATAATTAAAACCTTGATACTGAACGTTTTACGCGTTACAACGAGTTAAAACTCGACACCAGGCTGTTCTTGAAATTGCTGATTACGAATCTGAAGTAAACTTTTCAAAATTAAAAATGGGGGATTCAATATGGCGATCAATTATTTAAAATATGTTTGGATTCTCTCGAAACTTGGTACTCTGGAGTTTCGAGAGTTGCTGATTACGAATCTGAAGTCAACTTTTCAAAACTAAAAATGGCGGATCCAATATGGTGATCACTTTGAATCCGCCATTTTGAATTTAGAAAACCTGACTTGAGATTCCTAATTAGGAGACCCAGAAACCCTCCGGCAACAATTTCCAACCCATGAAAATGCTTAAAACGTTCAGAATTAACGTTTTAATTTTAGTAATTTTTTAAAAAGGTGATAGCCATATTGGGTCCGCCATTTTGAATTTTAAAAAATTTATTACAGATTCGTAATCAGCGACCCCCAAAGCTCCCAAGTGCCGAGTTTCGAATAAATCCAGTAATTTTTTAAAAAATGTATCGCCATTTTGAATTTTGAAAAACTGACTTCAGATTCCTAATTAGGAACCCCAGAAACCCCCCGGTAACAAGTTCCAACCCAAAACAATGCGTTAATCGTTCAGTATCAATGTTTCAATTTTAGTAATCTCTTTTCGAAAGCATATTTTCGGGCACTAGGCCCATTCTAACTGTCCAAGACAGGCATTTAATTAAGGGAATGCTTCCCAATAATACCAAAGTAATTACATGTAAAAACAACATTTTTAGCTGCATTTTAGCTTGTCACAAAAATAAAAATAAATGAGAACATCAGCGTTTTTATAAAAAACCGACCAGCGCGACCTCTAAAAAAACTTTTTTTTCAAAATAAAAAAATACGTTTCTCCTCTTTTATCACAAATAACAATAATTTGAGGTAGCGTATATGAATTAAAATAAAAAAAAAACATTTTTTAACCACTCTAATGTACATATGTGGGTATATGTATATACCCTGCAAAAAATTCTATGAGTCCGGGATGTGTCCGGGATGAGTCGCAAAGGAACATGCGACTAGTCGCTTTTAAAAATAAAAATAAAAATTGCGTCAGCTGCGATTCTAACTAGGGTTCTATAGATTGCTAAGCGTATACTCTCTCTACATGCCAACACCGCGCATGGAATTTCATTTACTAAGTGCCTACATATCATTAATTCGTTAATTGTACCCGTTAGAGATCGTCTCCTGTATGTTATTCACGTTTCCTATGCGCTTACGACAATCTTTTACCCAGGCGACGAGATGAGTTGGGGACTAATTCATCTCCAATTATACCCGTAAGGTATGAGTCGAAACTAATTGATCTACATTAATACCCGTTTGAGACTACTTGTGACTAATTGATGCCTAATTGTACCCGATTGGGACTAATCCGGGAATACTCTCTTTAGATATTAGTCACACAGTTTTTGCAGGGTATCCATATGTACATACAAATGCATGTGTGTGCACTAAGGTTTCATTCAGAGTTTTCGTGCAATCCTCTACAATGTAGAGTCTACAAGCTGTTTTTCAGTTTTCTTTTATCGGTTTCTGGCAAACGGCGCTGCCCCGAAAGTGTGTTGTGTTGCACCTGGTGTTGACGAATGACACCAGCCATCAATGCGTAATCGTAATCTTGCGTCCACACTGTTCCCACAAATGCACACATGTTTACATGCTAAATACACTGCAGCAAATCAAACTGATTCAGTTCTCGCGTCGAACTAGCTTGGAAAGGGTCAGTACTGGTTCTTCATATATCCCAAATCAATGATTTCAACTATCTTTTTTTACACGGATATGTCCTTCGAAGTGGCAATTGCCCCCCTCTGCAGAACTTTTGAACTCGTTCTCAACTGGTTAGATTTGGGACAGATCTGCGAAAATATGTTTTTAAGAAAAAAATGGTTAGGATTAGATTTTTTGATATTTTTTTGCTTTTTCTTTTATTTTACATAATGAATTTTTTTTTATTTTTATATATTTCATGTGTATTGAATTTCATAATTTTATCATCAATTTGAAAGCGGCACGCAACAATTGAAATTTATTAAATTTTAAAACTCACGACTGCCCCCACCGCGATTTGAACTCGCGACCAACGAGGGTAAAGTCGGCGTGGCTCTCGCGGAGCTACTTTCGCAGATTTCTCATCCTAGGTTTGATCCAATACTTTTTGTGTAAAATCCTGTAAAAATGTCAAACAGCAAAATTACTCTCTGAAGTGAGAGTAAAAAGTGAGTAACATCAAAAAGTACGGGAACAAAAAAAGAATTTTTCCTGTAAAAACGTCAACCAGTGATTGCTTGAAACTTTTCATAAGTTTACCAGAAGAAAAAGTTCGGGTAAAATCTTGCAACTTCATTCTCTACACAACTCTCCAAAAAATCGCTCTCATTTACAGGATTTTGGAGAAATTTGGAGTACGGGAAAATTTTTCCTGTAAGTTCGTGTAAAATCCTGTAAGTTCCTGGAGGACTGGAACAAAGCTCCTAAATGTGAGAAACTTTGACGAGAGCGCAACTTACACACGGCAAGTTTCAACTGCCCCGCTCTGCAGCCGTTTTGCAGTAGTTCAGAGACTTCTGGAATTTGTAGTGTGGAATTTAGATATGTATTCGTATATGATCAAATACACACTAAAGTTTTAATCAGTTTACGTATGCCTTATACTACGTTCAAATTGAAGCGTTGAGCTTTTTAAATGGACTTAAACTTGTTCAATGAATCAAAACCTGTTCGTAAACGAGTTAAATGACAAGCAATTGTTGTTGGAAATTTAACAGGTTAAACCATTTAACACGTTTGAAAACCAGTTTGGCATAGTGTTGCATCGGCAAGATTTCTTTGAGTTCTTAGTGAACACTGCCAATTTTTTATACGAACGGGGGTCAATTCCCGTTCTGCGTAATCCTGAAGTGAAAAGCATTTTCACAAATTCAGACCGAAATAAAAGCGGTGTTAAAGTGAAAAAACTTGTCACTTCACGATAGCTGTCATAAAAACAATAATGAAGAAAAGAAGAAAAATAATAGACGCCACCAACAAGAAATTTAAAGTGAAATTAATTAAGAAGTGAAACAAACAAAATGGAAAATGATAAGAAAAAAGTTTAAGTGGTCTGCCCCTTATGAAGCGGCCATTACTCAAGAATGAAGTGACTATGTTTCTGACCTCCTTGGCCAGAAACGAAATGGACACGTCTTTCAGAAAATTACCGAGGAATTAATTAATTACGGCTGCGTGGTCACTCCAGTGGAACTTCAAAAGAAGTTGCACAACCTCACTACAAAATATAAGCAAGGTTTGAAAACAAATGGAGTTTCTATAAAAAATTGTGTATTAATTTTATGAGAAAGAAAAAAATTGGGCCATCCTGAGGAGGTGGGCCGGCTGGGTGTCCTACATCAAGTTCTTGGTCGCTACAAGATTCACAACATTGACATGTGCATCGAAGAAAGCATTTCTTGTAATTAAAATCCTTTTTGGTTCGTTTTTTTTAGATTTTATTGTGAATATCGGTTTTATTCTGCAGTTCAATCAAATGTTTGCCCACCATTGTCACAGAAACAGTCAAGAAACAGTCCTTCCGGAAGTACTCCAACGTCACCATGTGTCGAATTTTCCGCCAAATCTGCACCGTCGACCGTGAGCTCTGAACCTATAATCAAAAGAAAGAATTTTCAATCAAAACTTTAAAAAAAAATTTACAAGTTAGAAGTAGATATAAAAGAGCAAGGAGTAAGAATGTTGCAAGTAAGGATTATTTAAATGAATTCAAGTAATTAAAAAACGCGTTTGGTAACTTTTTGGAGCGAAATTAATGTAGCTTGATCTCCTCCAACTTGAATAGTTTTTGCTACTGTATACGAATATAATAAAAAGAATACGTTTTCAGTACGTATTTATTAAGGTGTTCTTAAACGATATGTATTTGCATGTGTACATGTCACTTTTTCGAGTCATATGTAATTGTATATGGGTGTCAAATTCATTATATTTGGTTAGCGTTTACACAAAACCACAAAATAACAGCAATTTTTAAAAATGAAATATAAAAAACAGCTGATTCTATCTGTGTGTCAGATGAAAATTGAAACATTTATATTTCGTATGTACGTGCATCTGCTTTGTACAGTAGCAAATCTAATTTGTCTTTACACAATATGTTTGCATTTTCGTATGTAAAAAGTGGCATTTACACATGCAAATACATACATATCATGTAAGAACACCTTTATGGTAATTGACTCGGTTTTTTTCAAACCGGGTTTCCTCGGTTTTTTCATAAATTTTTTAGCGGTTTTTTTCAAATCATGATTTTTCGAATATCAAATACACCGGTTTTTTTACCTCTAAACCCGTTTTTTTTTATTTAGATTGTAAAGTTATAGCTTTTGAGGAATAGTCGAAATGCGGCAGCATATCCATTATACTCAATTGGAGCACTGAAAAAGTGAACAGCTTAAGGCAAATTCGCTACACTAGCAAATTATATGTCCATTGACAATCAGAACAAAAAAAAAGTACAACAAGCACACCATTTTGACAATCAGTACAAATTCGCCTTGAAATCAGCGGTCTGGCGGTCAATTCTCGATCTGCGTAATCGTGAAATGAAAAGTATTTTCACAAATTCACACCGAAATAAATGCGGAGTTAAAGTGAAAAAACTTGCCACTTCACGATAACACAGAACGAAAATTGACCCCCTTGTAATACCACCTTATATGAATTCGCCTTGGAACAGCTGTTTGAAACGTTTGCCAGTTGGGTTTGTTTACCACAAGCTAATTATAAAGCGAAATAAATTTGCAGTGAATTAAAATTGGATTAATGTAAATGAAAATAAAAAGCAACAGAGGTATTTTCAAAGATTTTGTATATTCAGAAAAATATCAAGCCTTCAATCAATATCAATATCAACTTGAATTTGTTTTGTATTGATAATCTTTTTAAATAAACAGTTTAACTTTTGCGATTTTCGCTTTTTTTTAGCTCACCGTAGATATTTTTATTTATATAAGGCGTTATGAGGCTGCCAGTTACTCAAAAAATCCGGTTTACCCGGTTTTTTCCTGATTTGAGAATTAGAAACCGGTTTTATTCAATTGCCGAATACCCTAGTATTTATGTATAGGTGTATGTATACAAATGTTAGTTAGTTAGTTAGTTAATGTTTCTTTATTCAATTGTATACATTACAAAAACACTGCATAGAGGGTGTATCTTAAGGGCTAAATACTGATTTTACTATTAAATACATTATTAACAATTGAATAGGAAGCACACGACGATGACGATAAGTCGACAGTCGGATAAACAAAAATGTAAATTCAGACACTTTGATACATATATATTTTCTTTTTTTTAGCCATTTCGCTCATGAGAACTCATTTAATATAAGCTCCCTATATCTAAGACAGCTGTCCATGAAATTATAAAGCGCTGGATAGTCACTTCCATTTAATATGCTTACAACTTTAGTCAGATCTAGGACACTTTCACCAAAATATTCGCGACGAAAATTTCTATACATTGGGCAAGTACCAATGATATGAAACATATTTTCCGATTCACCTAGGGTGCAGATTGTACAGGTATCTGAAATTACATTTTTGTACTCTCTTGCATTTAAATTGAGAAGGCCACCTCTTGCACGAAAAATTACACTTATAGCATGAGCGCTATACTGGTCATTAAAATACATAGAATCTGCGGGGATCAAACTCGGGTATAGCTCATGCGACGTGGTCTTTTGAGCAAATTCGCGGTAGTTGCAGAATTCCCTCTCTACTAAATTGCTTAGAAGCACCGGTATAAACGTTGCAACGGAATCAGGGGAAAAGACTCTAAGAGGATTCATATTTACGGTATCAGCAATATTATGCCATTTCTTTACCCAGTATGTATTCAACCGAATGGATTCTTCCGCGAGAATACGAGGAAGCCTGTTAGGTGGCAGATTTAGGCAACGCAAAATGAAACACATATGCAAGCGTAGCGTATGGCAATATTGAGGTAGTCACTTTGTTTCTAGGTGTAGCATGTAGTTCGGCGTGTTGGAAGGCAAAAATATTAACTTTTTTATGAAGAAACGCAGGAGTTTTTCCACAGATTCGTATTTTTCTACTCCCCACACTTGTGCTCCGTAGAACATTATCGATCTCGAACAGGTATCACAAAATTTTTAGCTTCTTAGAGATACAAATCCGTGGGTTATTTATATACTTTAACCATGTAGCGTTAATAGCAGTTTTTGAATCTACAAGTTTTAATTC
>JAPVRG010097295.1:0-12789 GCA_029783565.1 Rhagoletis cerasi | reverse complement strand
TCTCTAAACTTTTTTGCGACGTTGACCAGGGCTTGAACCCAGGCCTGCGGGGTGGAAGCGCGCACTGCTTACCACTACACCACAGCGGCCACATATTTCATATAACTTGTGTATAATTCAATTAAATTTGACTTTTCAAACAGGTGGCAACTCTTTTTAAAATATAGCTACAGACCTTCTCCTCGCCGAAGCTAAATGTTAGACACCCATATTTTAATATTGCATATAACTTGTGTATAATTTAATTAAATTTGAATTCTCAAACAGGTGGCAACCCTCTTTAAAATATAACTAAGAACCTTCTCTCCGAGACGAACCGTTCGGACCCATATTTTAATATTTCATATAACTTCTGTATAATTTAAATAAATTTGACTTTTAAAACAGGTGGCAACTCTCTTAAAAATATAGCTACAGACCTATTCAAAATATAGCTAAGAACCTCCTATCCCAGAGAAACCGTTCGACACCTATAGTTTAATATTTCATATAACTTGTGTATATTTTAATTAAATTTGACTTTCCAATCAGGTGGCAACCCTATTTAGAATATAGCTAAGAACCTTCTCCTCTCCAAGACGAATTGCCAGAAAAAAATTGTCACAACGTAACGTAAATATAAATGTCATCGATCATCAAGATGGCGTCGTAAAATCGCCCCATACAAAATGTATGGAAAAATTTATTTTCTTTGTAATTTTTTTCGGGAATTTTCTTGGGTATTCTTCTTGCTTGGCCGGAGACCAAGCGTAGTAACGAACGTCACTCTCTTTCATATATTTAGATATTTTATAGGCTAGTAATTGACCTTATTAGACAACATAACTTCATTTTGACAAAAGGTTTGGACAAAACTCGAAAAAATCGACCCACCCTAATGTATCTAAGTTCATTTACTGCGGCTGCCTATGACAAAGTACAAGAGTAATTTGAAGGTAACAACAGGCAAAAACCGATAGAGTCACCAAAGTTTGTGTGTTCTCTTGGCAAAACTGTACTATTGTTGTTGTAGTTTGTTGTTATTGTTATTGTCATTTCTATTGCATGTAGATTTTCGGTGAATTTCATTTGTCATCACATGACACCAGTGCCGCTGACAGGACATGTAACGTAAAAACATGCATACATTCATACACACACAGAAGCGCGCATGCAAATGCCAACATGAATGTATACACTCACACACACGTATGTTGCAAAATGAAACGCCGGTCAGCTGGGAGCAATTTTGTGTACCTTGTAATTTAAGGCAACAATCGCCTTTGCAGCGCGGCCATTTTGGCATTTTCATATGCATAAAGCGGCAGTGGTTCATAAAAGCGGCAACAACAACAATAACAGAAACAACAAAAAATTACAAAAAACATTAGCGCTGTCATTTTTGTCATCAACGGTTAACATCACCGAGCAGAGGGCAATATGCACAGCGCCGCGTGGCAGGTGAGCAATGCACAGTAATGATAGAATAAGGTGCGGTGCAGCGGACAGGCGAAAGAGCAAACTAGCGAACAAGCAGTCAGTAAGCAAAAACACGAGAAAGAAAAACAAACAAAAACCAAAAAAAAAGTCAGCAGGTTGTTGACATTTTTATTGTAGTTTTCATTTTACATTTTTTCAACGTGCAACATGGAATATGCAACTTGCAACATGTGCGCGCTTAATTGAACAACTTGCCACTGTCAAGCGCTGGCGCTTCTTTGCCTCTTTCTCTATGTGAATGCCTTATTTCCGACGCCCCTTTTTACACTCCTCTCGCACCTTTATTGCACTTCAGCCGCGTATACCTGTTCGCCTACTTGCCTTCCACTAGCTCTAAAAATAATTTACCGCGAATTTCAAACACTCCCTCGCAATAGCTTCGCCTCTTTTGGCTGGCGGCACTATTGTCACTTGCCTCGCTGGCGTTAATGAATTCTAATGTTCGAACTCTTATCGCAGTTAGACCACATTCGCCTTTTATTTGCCATTCGCTAACTTGCTCTCGCTCTCTCTTATTGCTGCACCATTTCTGCATTTCCGTCACTATTTCCCTTGCAGCTCATAAACGTATCCTGTTTGCAATGTGACAGCTGAATTTTCGCGCAAAAATCATATTCCAAAAATTACTTTAGCTTTGGCTGCCATAAATTCTTCATTTGGTTTGGAGTGTATTGTCCATTGCATGAAAGCCGCTGCATTTTTGTTATTGTTGTTGTTGTGGTTTTTGTTGCTTATTCATTATGCTAGCATGTACGATGCAAACATCAGTGCGCCCGGACATGTTCGTGTTTTGCTCAATTAACCGCCTTATTCGCCTTGTGTGCGGTCTCTGATGACTGATTGCCACTGGCGCCAGTGACAACATGGGAAGCTTTTTCGTCTTCTACTTCGGTGGTGGATTTTCTTTTTAAATTTTTCATCTGCTTTTTCATAAATGAAAGTCAGCAAACTGAAGTCCACTGTTAAGAGAGAATACAAATAAAAAAATACTCGTTTTCTTGCCATCTGAAGAATCGAGCGTATGTGAGAGAGACACCTGTTCATTTATACGCAGAGGACCCACGCCGATGTTTTTTGGGTCCACAACCAGCTATAGCTGTGGAAGCATAATTTTGAGAAAATGACGAATAAGGCCAGCAATGCGCGTTCCTCATGGCCAGAGCCTTCCTCTTGCATTTATGAATTACAGTATTGGTGTAGAGGACAACACAGAGGAAATGGAGATGGAATACCATCTGCATAAAGACAGCGCTGAAGACACACCCAATTACGGCTCTATAAGTAGTACTCAATTTGCTTTCAAATAGAGAATCTGCAATAAAATCTGCCTTAAAGTGGGTAGCGTAAAACAAATTCCTAAAAACCTTTAGGCATAGCTCTTACGACAGAAAAAGTGTAGGTAGAAAAGACTACTTGGATCCATTGAAGAATCAACTGCTTAATTACGCGAGAAGTTTTCAGCCCGTAAGATCTGATCACAGGATTTTTAATATATACACATATAACCCAAAAATGATTGGTGTAGTAGGAACTGGACTCTGATATGAAGGAACGCAGGCCGCCCTTTCAATTGCCTAATCAATTCAGTATCCAACAAGCAGAGGTTTTTACTCTTTTAAAAGCCATAGATCCATTATAAATGTATGGTAAAAGTTTCGAGCAAAAGGTAAAAGCAACCCAAGGCATATAGAATTTCGTCTGAAAATATTCTAATACTAGTGCATATATATTGGCCACTGGGTCATTTTTTAATGGTATAGAAGAAAGAAAATAGTAGATGAAATTTCCTAATGTGCTGATTCCTTTGAAAGCGGATATACTGAATACAAATATACATACAAAAACCTCCAAACAAACAAGCAAAATGATACTAGAAAATTTTTGTAAAGGTAAAAGTGATGTATAAAATTTAACTATCTGCTAGGATCGTGTGCAAAACAACAAAACAAACGAAAAAAGGATATTTGAATCAAGGCAACTAATATTGACGAATGAAAATAAACTAAGCTGGGAGCCAAAGATATTCAATGGTGATTTTTTTTACGTGGCGGATACCAAGCACGTTTGTCACAGATGGTAGGTTAGGTTAGGTTGGGCGGCCGTCCAAAGTAGGACTCACTTAGACTCAAGGTCCTTTTTGATACCGCATGCGGTTTTTTAATTATCCCCGTTCCCCTATTAACTACTTGGTTCTTAGCAAAAAAGTGCATAGACTTTTAACAGTCACCGTTTTAAGGTCATCGAGATCGTGGAAGAAATGGCACCCAAGATCTTTTTCTCTCCGTTTTGATCAAGCCGGACAATGACATAGAAGACGTGGGATCGTTTCCTCTTCGTCTTCATCCATGCAGCTTCTGCAGTAGCCGTTTCAGGGTGCGCCCAGTCTAGCTGCATGTGATCCAATCAGACACTGTCCGGTGAGAACTCCAGTCGCTATGCGAATGTTCTGTCTACTAAGAATAAGTAGGGACTTGATGCGTTTGACAGAGTGTTTTGGCAATATGACAGGTCGGTTCTATTTGCCATCTTTCGTTCGCAACCTATATGAATTTTGCATTCAGCAGCAATTTGCATGTTTGAGGAGGGATGCCGAGAGTGTCCCTTATATCGGTATCAGGCAATGTCGTTCCATGACGCGCGAGTTCATCAGCTTTGCAGTTTCCCTGGATGTCGCAATGGCCAGGTACCCAGACAATGTGGGTGCTGAATATCTCAGCCATCTCGTTGAGAGATAGGTGGCATTGAGCAACTACTTTTGAGGTCAGCGACATATTTCCCAGAGATTTAATTGCGGCCTTTGAGATAACCATCAGTTCCGCCTGAAAATCACTGCAGTAGTCAGGAAGGCGGAAGCTTAACGATATGCCTAACTGTTCCGAATAAACCTCACCTCTTTTCCTGACCGTGTCCATTGACCATTCCTCCACTGAGGAAACTGAGTGAGGTCGTTCAAAATTTAACAGTGACCGACATGCGGATGCGTCCATTTCTTGGTCACGTTGAACCTAATGGGAGTATTACATGCCATCTTTCTTTCATATAGGAAGAAATGCTAGTAGCGTGTTGAGCGCTTTAGTGGCTACTTTCTACCCAGTTGGTAACTTTCAAGCTGTATTGTTAACTTTCAAACTGTTTAGTAACTCGGTAACTTTGTTTTCATTTTGGTAACTTTTGCAAGCAATTTGATTTGCATTAATTGATTAAAATTTCGAATTATGTATGAGTGCATGTAAATAATTAAAACATGCCTACTAGTTACAGTGGAAGCACTATTGGAGACATTTCTACAAAACTACCGATTTACTCCGATAAAAGTTGAATATTACTTTCACTTCTGAGGCTAAAGGCCCTATTAGCGCACCAATGACAAAACCTATCGCATGACAATCGTTTTAGCTACTGCCCTTAAAACTTTGACGGGGAATATTAGCAGAAGAATATAAGCAGCGTTTTGTCACGTAATCAATAGGTCATAACAACAACATAAAAACTTGTCAATATTATCCAAGAGGTACCACGAAAAACTTGAGGAGAAGTATGTGGGGGGTGAGTTCCTTGATAAGCTAAAATTTTTCAAGTAAAAGTGTGACCGTTTTTGAAATATTTCAAAAACTGTGACACTCCTACCTCAGCAGGTTTTGCTTATCAGGGAGCTCACCCTCCCACCTACCTTCCTCTCAAGTTTTTCGTGGTACTTCTTGGACGCCCTTTTCCTAAAAGATTGTCGTAGAAAACATTTTGGGCAAGTGGCAACCGTGGTCCCAAACATTGCACACAACCCCTTGCTGGGGGCTTTGCCTTCTCTCAATTAACGGACTTCAAAATGGGTGTTCGTATATGTTATAAATACCGAAGGTCGTGAGCTGCTTGAACCGGATGCAAAAGAATCATTTTTGGCGACTTCCTGGCGAATGGCGATCAAAAACTTTCCCCACATGCGTGGATTTCTGCATCCGGAATAATGGAATGATGAGCTGTGTGAGGTTCTCAATGATAAAGACAGTGCTGGGGTTTAAAATACAGCGGCTTCGCTGGCTCGGTTATGTCGAATGAATGAACGGTAACGTCTCAGCTCTGGAAATATACAACGCAGATCGCGACGCGGGAAGTACTGATGGAGGAGAATTCGGATTCATTTAGCATTTCTAGTTAGCACCAGAATCGCTGATGCGATTACATCGCCAATCAATAAGAAGATGTAACCGGATCTCTATCACTCTACCCCTACTGCTCTAAAAGGAATCAAGGAAAATCTAGTCCTAACTCTAAAGAAGTGCATTCCCAGGGTGACTTAACCGCAGCCTAGCAAAAGCTGGGCAGTCTAAGAGGAAGTGTCGAGATGATTTTAGCTCGTCTTATTCCAAAAAGCTGCGGCAATGAGAATCGGTGTGATGTTTAATTTCACTGCGTTAATCCCAGTCGGACGGTGTCCTGTCAATACACCCACCAGAATTGAGAGCTCGGACTTTGTGAGCCCTTCGGAAATTCTTCTATCACCTCCGCTCCACTCTTAGCCAGAGAGACCTTGCGGGAGCACTATGCCCTTCTTTCCAAGAGAAGTCCAGATATAATTGGATAAGGGACCTGCCCCTCTCTCTTTTCTTGCTGTTACTGGCTCAAGTTTGCCACTCGTACCTCATCAGCAACATAGTTTGCTGCAACATCACTCCATACAAGTCTGAACAGGTAATACTATGAAGCAACCGAAAAAGATGTCAGGCATTTATCTACCAACTTAAAGTGCACCATAAACAGCCCCAGGACCTAATTTCCGTCTTGCTGTCTGAGTAGATATTGACCTCACTTACTGCCATCGCACACATCAACAATCAATTGACTACTTCCTTAATAGAAAAAATATTCGATTGTAAAACACTACAGTGATCCCGAATCCAAAATTTAGGGTAGATAGAGAGTTCCTTGGAAAAGACGCATCCCGTGGAAAAGTTCACCCGTGCCGCCTTCCAACCACTGCCCGTCTATTCATCACTTAATGGGATGTACGTGGAGGAAGAACTAATTGGTGCCAGGCTATTCAAGCAATGATCAGTATTATTAGGGATAAAGTCGAAGCCTGTGAGAATATTAGAGTGTGCAGATCCCAAGTCAGTTACGAAACCGGCGCACCTAAGCCTGACTGCAGCCCTTGTTGCAGCGGCCTTAAGCATGACGTTTTGAGCTAGGGTAGTAGTGGTCCTAGGTGCCCCACTTGATTCCAATGTAGACAGCCCGTCGCACGCTCCAGCTTTCTGACTCAAAAAACATGATGAGCTTAGCTATGGTTCCATAGAGCCAGGAGGAGATAGACGAAGAGAGGCCCTATCTCTTACCTTTTGCCGCCCTAGGGCCGTACAGAGCCACTGAAGCCTTCTTCGCCCTCTTCTCTCTATCTGAGATATGAGCAACCAAGGAAATAGCTCAATATATTTGACAACAAAATTTCGGTAACTTTTGTCTAACGGCAGCCGTATAAAATATGGAGAAATATTTTGCATTATCCCGCACAAAGTCTTCCCGAAAAAATGCACCTTCTTTTTGCAAACACATGTGTGTGTGTGTATATCCCTTCTGAGAATTGTGCTAAAAATAAAATGTGCATCCCATGTAGCAGTCGTGTGGGGCGTATGAGTGACATTTTACCCAATTGTCTTTCATGAAAATGGTATAATCTGTAAAATTTAGCAATCATTGATCCTTCCTAAGGGATCAACATACAGATTCGCAGTAAGACAATTCAGCAAGTTTCATTTCCATGAATTTCTGCCAAAGTATAAATTATAAAGCACATAAGGTGTAAGCGTTTCGAGGGACTTTAAAACGATTTGGCCTGTGTTTTCTATCATCTGCTTCATTATCTCATTTGGAGCCGGCAGTTAAGTAGTTTTTGCCCAAACCTTAATAGAAGATATCCAAATATCCGCATTGCTATGAGTCTTAAAAGTTTTGCAGGATATAAAAAACATTCAAGTTTCAACAAAATATGTATTCACCTACTGTACTAACTCGCATTAAAAGTTGCCGAGCTTTAGGCGCACAACAGGTTATGCATTGATTTAAATATTCACTTCTACAATCCCACAGAATTGTGACTCTGTTTTTGTATAAAATTTATATGCACACGATGTATTTGTATGTATATGTATAGGATGGGCTATGCTTGATTCTATTCCACTATCATATGTGTGTACATTGAATTTGTGCAATATTTACGATCTATCGCTTGTGTACACTTGTCTGCAATCGTATGTGCCATATATTTGGAGCACTTGGCCTAAAACTTTAGACAATGCATATTGAATGTTTAGTGCGCAACAAAGTTTTATCATTATCATTTCTCACACTTTCTGATTTAAAGAAAGGCTAAACCGGAAAAAGAGAGGAGCAATGTAAAAGAAAAGAATGCGAACAAGGCATTTTAAATTTATTAGAATTTAGTCAAAAAGTCAAATATGAATATCATTAAAACTTACGCATATAAATATATACGTAGGTATATTAAATCAGTCCACGTCCTAATAGGCAAAGTTAGAAAAAAATGAAGTCTTCTGGGAGTCCCTATTTCGGATCTCTTGAAGGGAGAGAAGCCTTCCGTGCTCGATTCTTACTCCCGAATTATAATTTCTTCTTGGCTTCTCCAAGAAGTGGCCAATTTAAATGAAGTAGTAGTAGAGCAGTTCAAATTCAACTTCTGCAATTTTCGGATGCACACCTTCTTGCCTGCCTTCGAAGGACAGCGCGATTGCAAGACCTCTTAATTCAGCTTCCTGAGATGTCTTGTTGAAAATGCCCTTCCAGAAACTTTTATTTTCAAGCTTTCTTCCTTTCGCCGACTGAGATATTATGAGCAATAAATGTGTGTGTGTAGAATCTTTCTTACGATAAGTTACATGGATTACCTGAAATAGAGGAATGTTTCAAAGCAAAAAAAGTTTACTTGGACAAGGTAATAAAACCATTTCTTCTTGACTGGAACTAGTGGAGAAAATCACTGCCTACTTTTAAGAAAGTTATACAGGCGATTCCAAGTGAAAAGGGAGAAACATAATTTTCAAATTCTGTTTCCTTGAAGGTGGTGGCGCTCAAGTAAATCGTAGTAATATGGAAGGCTAAATTTGCTTATTTTAGAATGAGTTCAATAGTCCTTGGCTGCACGAATTTCGCCCTGTTCAGTACTGTACAAATAACAGCAGTTGCTATGGGAGGACTTGACCTAAGAACTTAAAGTTAAACTTTTAGCACCTTAAAATATTAAAATAATCGATATTTTTTGTCGATTTTTAAATTAGTTTCGATAGTGATATCGATATTATCAGCGTCATCGATATCTTTATTGTAATCGTTATCGATGGTGTCGGTATTTTCAACATTTCGATATCCATAATGTAATCGTTTTCGATATCTTAATCGATATTTTCAAGGTTATTGAAATTATAAATTATCGAAATTTCTCATTTTGGTTGTTGGTGTTTATCAATAGTGCTAACTTCGATCGTCGATATTATAAATGTTATCGGTGCTCGTTCTACTAACATCTTTGTATTATAAATAACGCTTTTGCTATCGGTATAGCTAGCGTAATCGATTTCAAAGTCTTCATTGATATTTATTTATTAAGCTATCGAAATTGAAAATTATCAAAATTTTCTTAAATATTTAACCACAGTGTTACCTTTGTTGATTTTAGAATTGCTATCGATATTGCAATCGTTATCGATGTTGGTATTATTATCGTTATCGGTTTTGTTATAGACGTTTTCTGTGGTATTTAGGCATATCGATATTCTAACCGATTTCGATATCTTCATTGATTTATCTAATGCTACCGAAATCGTTAGTTATCGAAATTTACTATTTATCACCATCGCTGTCAGCATTGTTTTCGTTTTTGTTATCGGCATTGTTGTCGTTTATTATATCGATACTTTCTATGTCATCGATATCGATTCTTCCATAATTTTCGATATATTTATTGATATGCATATGGTTATCGAAATTTAAAATTATAAAAATATATTTATTTATCGATAGTGTTATCTTTGTCGATGTTGTGATTGTTATCAACGTTGGTATTATTATCGTTATCGTTTCTAATATCGTTATCGCTATTTTTATGATTGTCTAAGACATCACCGCCAATTTGCTTAAAAACCCGATTCGTGAGCCTCAGAGCTCTTATTTTACATTGTCCTGCAAGTTTACAGCTGATAAGAGGTTAAGTGCACTTTAATTTAATCATAGCTAAATTTTACTCCAAAATGTTTCACGTTAAAAATTTCCTTTATCGCCGAACCCCTATACACATGTATTACCTAACACCTTCTGGTCAGTCGTTTACGGTCGTTATAAACCAAAAAAAAGGTCAGGAATCCGCACTTAACCACCCACACAACAGAAAAAAACTCGCAGAGAGAGTAGCAGATAAAACGAAATATCAAAAGACCTCCAAAAAGAAGAAAAGCAATCTGCAATAGCACAAGTTTTAGCTTAAAATTAAAAAGTTTAAAGTCTTAAAACCAAATTTGTGCGAAGTTCAAACTTCTTGGCGCTGCTAGGCTGACTGGATCTGCGGCTGAGGGGTCATGTCAGCAGCGGAAGTGGCATAAGAAAATGCAGATTGTGTTTTTGGGTGAATTTAATGCAATGAAAGCAGACATTTGCAAACAGATAAATAGAAAAATATACCCACACCAACATACTTACAGTTATAAGAGAACATATTAACACACCTACATAAATAAATATGTATTCGTGTTTGTACAAATATCCATGCTTACGAGTATAAAGTCTTTGAAAAGGTGAGCTGTTGGCGCGAAGGACAGTCACAAATGTGTGTTTTCTGTGCTGCAATTAATTTTATTTCTTTTTTTTTGTTGTTAGTTCGTAAAACTAAGTAAATGGGAAAAGTTTTGCAGTCAGCAATAGTTCGTAGCAGAAGAACAAGAAAAAGATGTAGCAGAAGATGTAGAAACAGCAGCAGCAGCAGAGGTAAAAGTAGATCGTGAGAAGATGATGACGAGCTGTTAAAAAAGAAAAACGAGAGTATTACTTAAATAGAAAAGCAACGAATAACTTAGAGCCTACTTGCAGTCGAACAAATGTATGCAAATTTATAGCACAAGCACATGGGTGGGCCATTGCATAGATACATTCAAATATGATAGCGCACAGAATAGGATTAACCCAGCGAAGGAAGTGGAAGTGAGAGCTTGTAATTTATTGCATATGTAGAGTCTACATTGTAGACCTTCCAGGTTTTGGTTATGCGCTGGTTTTGTGACCCGGCAGACGTTGACATTACTAAGGTTTTGGGTATGCATCCGGTATAGCCGCACTCTTAATAGGCAAGGTTCCTCTGCCCCGCCTGTCGATGGGCTGTGGAATATTAAGATTTACATCAACGCCATCTAAAGAATGCTATGAACGGGGCAAGTTAGGGAAAGCAGAGGACCTTGCGACGTCTGCTACGTCTGCAATTTAAAAGAGTGCAAATTCGTAGTTGGCTTTGATGACGATGCTTCCTAAGACCTTTTCTATGATCGCTGCTTCAGTCCAGATTTCACAATTAAGATAGGTTTTTTCAATTCCAGGGCAGACAAGGCAGGCATCTTTAATCCCACCGTCTGAAAATTTAGCTTTCACGAAGAAACATCACATAATAGGCTGAAGAGGATCGACTTCGATAGCGACCAAAACATGGTAGGTAGTCTGCAAAGCTAGGTTCTAGCATAAGAAATTCTATCAGAAATCTAGAAACTTTAACCAATCATGTTGCGGTAGATGAAAGCCACATTCCAGTTTGTCTAAACGTACAAACAATTCGAAGATAAAACATTGACTGTGATCAATATCTTCTGGCAGCCAAGATACGCACTCGCCTCTGCGCATCAACAAATGTGTTCTTTAACTACATAAGGAAGGTTGGACTTCGATAAGCTGACATCACAACGGATAGCCAGCATCTTTGCCACTCGACTTTCACAACTGCTCTCATAGAGCGCTCTTCAAAAAATCTTTATAGGCCAGAATAAAGACGATATTCCCCTCTCCCTAAATACCGCCGTCGAAGAAATAATTGCATTTTAGCGAGCCTGAGGAATTTCAGGCCTCTCCAGAGAAAAAAAAATTCCGTCTACAGGGCCATGCTACGATCGGCCGCAACGTGTGCCATGTGCAAACGATGTAGCGAGCTGAAGAGCGAAACAAGATGTATTTTCCGTAATAAAAAGATATAGACTGAAATATGTGCGCACGAAGAGCTCAATGTCGCTTCTGAAGAAAGACAAAGCTTCTCACCAATCCCCAAGAAAAGTTACCCTGCCACTTACGCTTGATTCCAAAGGATCAACTTTCTTAAACGTCGCATACAAAGTTATATTGAACGCATTGTGTGAAAGGCTAAAACCCACAACCAACGAAATGTTTAGGTCTCATCGATATGGCTGTGGACCTGCTAGATCTATCACAGGTCAGGCATTTGCATACCATGCATCAAAACTTGAAAAAACCCGCCAGCGGAGGATTAGCACATTCCATTTTTTTGTCCATTTGAAAGCCGCCTTTGACAGCTTGAAAAGTAATTGCCTATACGCCGCGATGTCTGAAGTTAATATGCACGCGAAAAATCAGCGGTTACTTTTGACGTTGCTTCATTAGATTTGACAGATTTGATAGCAGCCTGGCTGTCAGAATAGATAGCAATAGGACGTCTTGGAGGGGCGGACGTTATGAGCTACCGAGCCGCCTCCATTATGGCGTTTAGCTCTACTTAAAAGACACTACTATGGTCCGATATGCGAAAACTGAGGTTTAGCGCGAGTTCGTTGGAGTAAATCTCGCTACCCACTCTTTTTTTAAGCTTGGAACCATCTGTATATATAGCCATAGACCCTGGGTTCAAGTCTGTGGCCCCTTCCTATTCGTTCCTCTCTGGGACTCTTGTGGAAAATTTGTTGTCTAAAGAAATTAGGGGGGTGGTATAATCTAACTGTCGTAGATTATCCGGTAGAGTTTCAATTACTTTTGCGTGTCCGAATCTGCGGTCTCTCCACGGTTGGATCGTATTTAACCTCACCGCACTGCAGCCGGCCCGAAATTTGCCGTAGAGATCCACAGGTAGAAAATTTAATATTATTTCCAGAGATTTGGTAAGTGTAGTGGGCAGTGCTCCCGTGACGAGCATGGCAGCCGTCCCCTGCACTCGTTCCACCTTGGCTCTGGACAAGGTGTAATTTAGCGCAAGCCACCATACGGTGACCACGTAGATAGGATGGGTCTTATCACAGCTGTGTACATCCAGTATACTATATGTGG
>JAPVRG010097239.1:0-12735 GCA_029783565.1 Rhagoletis cerasi | reverse complement strand
GAAGTCGATCAGCCTCAGTCCGTTATCGGACGTGTCGTCGTGGAGGCTGAATTTTCCGACAGTGGCGCCAAAGATCCCTTCCTTGCCCACCTTGGCATTGAAATCGCCAAGCACGATTTTGACATCGTGTCGGGGGCAGCGCTCATATGTGCGTTCCATGCGCTCATAGAAGAGATCCTTGGACGCGTCGTCCTTCTCTTCCGTCGGGGCGTGGGCGCAAATGAGCGAGATGTTGAAGAATCTCGCTTTGATGCGGATTGTAGCTAGACGTTCATCCACCGGGGTGAACGCCAGTACTCGGCGACGGAGTCTCTCTCCCACCACATATCCAACACCAAATTTGCGCTCCTTTACGTGGCAGCTGTAGTAGACGTCGCAAGGCCCCACGTGTTTCTTGCCTTGCCCCGTCCATCGCATTTCTTGGGTGGCGGTGATGTCAGCCTTTGTCTTTACGAGGACATCAACCAGCCGGGCAGAGGCACCTTCCCCATTAAGGGTCCGGACATTCCAGGTGCATGCCCTCAATTCAATAAATATAGGGATCTTATTATTAATGAATTTGCGTAAGCAGTTTATGTTAACTATGTTAGTTCTAGTGTGGCACTCAACAATCTTTGTTCCTGCCATAATTTGTAATTTATTTTTAAATTTCATATGTATGTACATATGTATAATATGTATTACAAGTGTATGAATTTGAATTGTTAACAATAAATATACTACTACCACTAGTAGCACCGCGCCTCTTCATGCACATATGCATGTGGAATGCAACGACAATTACACGTTCATACACAGCCTCGTGAAAAACTTGCCACTCTCAAGAAAAATAGCCAACTTATTAAGGACATGCTTTCAAGTCCGGAAAACCCCCCACTCACATATATCCAGAATTCAGTCTTGCCTTCCGCTTTGTTTTGCATTACTTCTCTTTTTTAATTATAAGATATTAAGAACCAAAACTCCTTCACTTCCCCCTTCGTCCTTCGAGGTCCACCGCGAGAGCGCGAGTGGGCAAATGTGAACTTCTGTTCATAACACGTACAAACATACACGCATGTGTACGAGTTTGTATTTATGTATGTAAATATGTATGTATGTATATAATAAATAAATTTGTTTGAGGATATGGGATAGTGCGGATGTAAACAAAACTTAAAACAACTGCAACAACAACAACAACAACAACCGAGACTGCAGTGTTATAGTTAGAAACCTTTAAAACAAATAAAATGCAGTCGGTTAAGAGTGTTGGAAAATGGCAACGGATGTGGAAATTGTTGCCGCTGCCACGGCTGCAAGCACCTACATCATCAGCATCACATAGGCGGCGTGCTACATAAACTGCGCCAAGAAGGAAACATTACAAGCAGTTGCAATTATTTTCAGCTTAAATGACAAAGTACAAGGAAATCCACGTCGCAAGTCTTGCTGGTAAGTGCTCGTCCGCTTTTTTAGCCCTCTTGGAGTGTGTTCTTGTATGTTATGCACATATGTATGAATATGTGTGGGTATGTACATACGTACCCCAATTTGCCAAAAACACGAGGACAAGTTCGAACCGATCTCGTTTCGAAGTCAGCCTGGTTAATTTCTTCTGAGTGAACTCGAAACGTCGTAAAAGGAAGTAGTTTTTTCCAAAACGTTATGTCGTTCCGACTTCCTTTTTTCTCATTGGATCGAATCCGATTCGACGTCGCACACTGAAGCCGCTTCATAGAGAGCGATGCTCAAAACTCATTTTTCGAAAGTTGGTATTTAAGATAAAAAATATATACCAGCAGAGTCATAACAAAGTAGCAAATCTCGTGTATAAACATTGGGTTCCTAACTACTACCAGTTGCCGCGTACAACAGCTCAAAGTTAACTTTTCAGTCGGAAAATTTTTTTTCCGATATCGAAAGCGAGTTCATATGTGTTATTAAACGGTGTTTTATTATGTTTAAGGTTACTATTACTTTAGAAGGAATTATGCCGTTGAATAAGCAATGTGTGTTGATTGTTTTGCAACTTTACATCATTATATAATTGCATTGGTTTCTGAGATATAAGGAAAAAATTTGAATAAACAATTTTTTTTCATAGTGAATTTTTTAATTCGTTTTTTTTTTTCAAAATGCGCAAGGTTCTGTTATAACCGCAAGGCTTTATATATAAGTAAACTTAAAAGATTTGCACGACCACTTTGCGCATTTTTAAGAAAAATATGTTTTAATGTGCACTGATTAATTTTTGTCAGGCACATTTTGTCAATATTTTATCAAAAATATGTTCCAAGTGGGTGTTTTAAGAAAAATTCGAACTAAATGGAAGATAATGGTATATACCGTCTGTATTTATCCTTTATTTCAATACTGTTCATTTTTGTATATTTTTTTATTTTTTATTTTTTCTCCATTTGCAATAAATCGTATGAGATGATTTGCATGCGATCAGCGTCCGCATGTCGAGCCAGGCGGTTAGAACACGAAGTGACTTATTGGAAATAGTGGATGATCTGGTTTTATTCTTTTTCCCTAAATATCTACATATTTTTCAATTTAACAAAAAAAAAAAATTTGTTGAACAGTGTTAGTACACAAAATAAAGAAATAATTTTATAAAAATTATATTATATTTCCGTTTTGGATGTGTCTTCATAGTTTTCAGGGGAAAAATGCGATTACAGACTTTTGAGCACCAACTTGTAAGAAGCGGCCCCATTGTGCGTCGGTCTGGTGAAGTCGTCTGGGTGAACTCGAAACCACGTCAAAACGAAGTCGTTTTTCCATACAAAAAATGTCGACATGAGTTATATGAAAGAAAACGCGAACCACCGTCAACAAAAACCGAAAAAAAACTTTCGAAAACCAATGCGAGTTTTGGGTCACTTTAAACGTGTACTCCGTTATTTATGCTAAAATTTAATGGGCTAAAAAACTGCTTCCTATTTTATTCTTTGTTTCTGCCTAAAGTTTGACATTTCGAGGAAAGCTTGCTGAATTTTTTTTAAATATTGCACACAGTTTGAAGGTCGGATTTATATGGTTTTTGTTAAAGAATAACCTTTATTTAAAAAAAAATAACTAAAATTAAATAACAAACAAATAAATGGTTAAAACTCGACAATATGTGATGCGTTTGAAATTTTGAAACGGGGTGTAATATTAATGTAATATATGAACTAAAATTTTAGTTTACATTTTATAAATGTATGTGAATATTACCCTTATTTTATTTTGATTAATATGTACATTGAGAAATTTTTGAACTACAAATAAAATATTTAAATGAATTAAGTAAATTAAATTATTTTTTAATAAAAAAAAAAAACAAATTAACTTTTCATTCTGAAGTACTGCATACATTTTTGGCATCGTTTTGCAATTCACTGGTACATCGGTTTTGCGGTCCGCCGGCGGATGTGCTTTTCATCCGCTGGCGAGTTCGCCGGCGGATCGCTGGCGAACGAGACGGAATCGACTTCTATACTAAGTCGTTTGGCGAATTGGGTATGTACATGTTTTCGTAACAACGATACCACCACAGAAGTTTTTTTGCCTCATATGCGCTTTTCGCTCGATATTAACAACAATGTAACAAGAAAATCCACGCTACAATAGTTCACTCCTACACTTTTATCATTCCAATAAAATACTTAACCCTTTTGCCAGCATCAGTGGATGATCAGACCAATTTAAGAAGATGTATCGGTAAGGAGTATGTAAAAATATTTTATCTTTTATAAGCAAAATCCAACATTAGTGGCGGGAACTTTTCTTTTGTTTGGTACTTCAGAATACCGATATGTCGGTTACGAATGCATCAAAATCGTATTAATTAAAGTTGGTTTGCCATTTTTGTCAAAATCATGTAGCATGTGCAGAGTTAAGATGCTCATAAAATATATTTTCAAACACCCTATGCTCATACGTATGTACATGCAGACACATGTATGTGTGTACAAATCACGCTTTCATGTATGGCTAGTTAAAATTTAAAAAGCTAAGAAAAATAAAATCTTTGCCTTTCTACTTTGTCGTTTCGCTTCCTTTAATGCCAACATCCTTGATGCGCTCTTCATGTTTCTACCATGACTCCTTAAGGTTGCAATAATAGTACCTCCTGCTTTTTGTTGTTATTGTTACTGTGGTTGTTTTATTTTATGTACATAAGTGCACCTAAGGCTACTTGTGAAAAATTTCAAATAAAAGTCTTCTTACTCATACGAACCTACACTGAGAAAAAAATAAAGCATATCGTGTTTGTTTCCAACTAAAACACATATGATTCGTTTACTTTAAACAGATTTCTGTTTGGTGATTTTTTTTGTTTGAATAGATACGCGTACGTTCCGCATTTCACAAAAAAAATTTTTTTTTTTATTATCATCTTAACAGGTTGCCTCTGACGGCATTCGAACCCGGACCTCTGGAAGCTAAAGAATAACAGCAAGCACCTCTGCACCCTCAGCTAAAGCCAGACATGCAAGTGTTTCAATTGTTCAATTTAAATAAAATTTCTTACCAATCGTTAAAACTAATTTCATTTCAAATTCGTTTAAAACTACAATACTTTTTCTGTTCAAAAATCTTAAATCGCTAACATGGCAAAACTAAAAACGACTCTGTATGAAGAAATCGTGTTACTTTTTTCTTAGTGTAAGCAAACATATGCTTGCATGTATATATGTTTTTATCATGCAGGGAAATCATAAATTAGTGAAGCATATTTCTGGTTCAGAACTAGTACTACCCTCGTGATTAGCGAAATTCCGCAGTGCCCAATTTACAATGAAAATGATAACCACTCTCGCACATGTGGATTTTGCATACTAAAAAACGCAAGCTACTATGTTAAAATTTAATTGAAAAATATAAATTTCTAATTAGGGTAACTGATTAATAAAAAAAAATTGGAGAAAATTCAAAGAGAATCGATTGAGGACTTGCGGAATAGGGATGCACACGCCAAAAATACATCGATTTTCTCCGACGCAGTGCATCGCGATGTTACATCGATGTTTTGCGATATATCGGTTAATAAGCAGAATATAGTTTAAAAAAAAACTAACAAACACGCTTGCAGCAGCTGCCAGAAGAGAGTAACAAACAAACAAGCAAGCAAGCAAACAAACATACAAGTGAAACTAATATAAGCGTGTTAAAAAAACATCGATGTTCGATGCATCGTATTCCCTGAAATTTCAAAAAAACGAAATAAAATAAAATAACATTTTTGTTAATGTTCCGTGTACAAATTTTATTATTTATTTTTTGAATATTTTTGGTTTAAACTTTGTAAAAATAATATCTTATTACCTCTTTTTGTCTGCTCCTCTGCTGTGTCAAAACAAACGAAGCGTTTGAAAAAAGCCTTTCAGAAGGCATGGAACTGGCTACCATTGTCAAGTGTTTGTACGCTATATTGTATAATTTTGGAAATCGCTTTTTGTAATCGGCCCATATTTCAAGAGGGTTTTCACCAAGCCGACTTACCGGAGTTCGCAAATATACTCATAGCTCATCTGAAAGGTTTTCTTCGGTCTTATTTGTTTTACAATTTCTAGTTTAAGGTGATCACTCCAAAGAGTAAATTCCTCCGTTATGTGTTCAGAAGTATCGGAGTCGGACTCGCCCAACTTGTCCTCTGGTAAATCCCTGCCATCATTTCTTTACTTTTTTTCGACGGCTTTCGCACAGGCAAGTGGATCCATAAAATGTAAGTTTTTAAAGCGTGGGTCCAATAATGTGGCAACAGCGAGTAAAGAAACTTGTTCGATGGCACCCATCCGCTTATTTACTTCCATAAAAGCGATTTTGTGTACTTGTTTCAAATGTAACTTGCAAGGTTTATTATTACAATTATCCGTAAATTTGAAGTTGTGGTTTTCGATATATCGCATAAAAACATCGATGCATCTAGTAATATCGCATTAATCGGTACATCGGATTTTCTTCGATGCATCGAATTGGAAACATCGATGTATTCGATGCATCGGTTAACATCGCGCATCCCTACTCCGGAATGACGCGCCTCCACTCTACTTTGTCGGCTATTTCGGTCGGTCAGCAAAGTTATGCAAGATATGCACGCTCCTACCGTTTGACCAACGAGTTGAAGTATGAGTTGAATAACTGTTCAGTGTGCACGTATCAACACGATGTTCAACGCGTTTTCAACTTTATTATTATTATTCTTCCTCGTCTTTATTGGCGCTGTAACCGCCTAAGCGATTTTGGCCGAGTCCAAAACAACACGCCAGTCATTTCTCTTCCGTGCCAACTGACGCCAATTGGAAATGCCAAGTGAAGCCAAGTCCTTATCCACCTGGTCTTTCCAACGCCTTCCTCTTCCTCTCTTACCAGCATCGCGACCAGCGTTGAATACTTGACGGAGCCAGCGGAGCCGCTGTATTTTAATTCGCTGCACTATGTCTATGTGGTTGTAAAGCTCATACAGCTCATCGTTAAGTCGTCTGCGGTATCCGCCATTGCCAACGCACAAAGGCCCGTACATCTTTCGCAGAATCTTTCTCTCAAAAACTCCAAGAGCAGCTTCATCAGATGTTTTCATTGTCCATGCCTCCTCGCCATACAACAGCGCAGGCAAGATGAGTGACTTATAGAGTGTGATTTTTGTACGACGAGAGAGAAGTTTACTTCTCAATTGCCTACTCAGTCCAAAGCATCACTTGTTTCCAAGCGTGGTTCTCCATTGGATTTCAAGGCTGACACTATTATTGGTGTTAATGCTGGTCCCCAACTAAACGAATTTGTCTACTTTTTCAAACTTGTAACTGTCAACAGTGACGTGGGTGCCAAGACGCGTATGCTCTGACTGTTTGCGTGATGACAGGAGATCTTTCGTTTTGTCCTCGTTCACCATCAGACCCATTCGCTTTGCTTCTCTTTCTAATCCCAAGAAGGCAAAACAGACGTAGTCCTGGTTTATACCGTCCATCGTCGGCATACGCCAGTAATTGCACGCTCTTGTTAAGTATTGTGCCTTCTGCGGTTTTTATTAGCTTCTCCAGCATCATATTAAAGAAATCACACGAAAGAGAGTCACCTTTTCTGGAGCCTCGCTTGGTATCAAACGGCTTCGAGAGGTCGTTCCCTATTCTGACGGAGCTGACGGTATTGCTCAACGTCATTTTACATAGCCGTATTAGTTTCGCGGGGATACGAAACTCAGACATCGCGGCATAAAGACAACTTCTTTTCGTGCTGTAGAAAGCGGCTTTGAAATCGACAAATAGATGGTGTGTGTCGATCCTATTCTCGCGGACCTTTTCCAAGATTTGGCGTATTGTGATTACCTGATCTATGGTGGACTTGCCAGGTCTAAAGCCACACTCATAGGTTCCAATCAGTTCGTTGACGGAGGGCTTCCGTCTTTCACACAATACGCTCGATAGGACCTTATAACCTATGCTAAGAAGGCTGATCCCGCGGTAGTTGGCGCGTATGGCGGGGTCGCCTTTATTGTGGATTGGGCAGAACACACTTAAATTCCAGTCGCCGGGCATGCGTTCATCTGACCATATTTTGCATAAGAGTTGATGCATGCACCTTATCAGCTCCTCGCCACCGTACTTGAATAGCTCAGCTGGCAGGCCGTCAGCTCCAGCAATTTTGTTGCTTTTCATCCGCGTAATCTCTATTCTTACTTCGTAATAGTCAGGCGGTGGGTCAACAACTCCATCGTGGTCAAGTGGGGGCTCAGGTTCGTCTTCTGCACTACTTCCAGTGCAGTTACCATTCAATAGAGTGGCAAAGTGTTCCCTCCATTATTTAAGTACGTTCTGGACATTGGTCTCTAGGTCGCCATGGTTATTCCTACAGGAGTTCGCACTGGTCTTGCAACCTTCCATAACTCGCCTAACTCTCTGATAAAATTTTCAAGCATTTTTCCTGTCCGCCAGCATTTCAAGCTCTTCGCAGTCACGTATTTCGGCCTCTCTCTTCTTATTGCGGCAAATACGCCTTGGCCAAATTTCTGTGCGAATCTATGAAATTTATCCAATTTTCATTATTTTTAATAGCTTTCATGTTGCTATTCAAATTTATTCCACTCAAATTAAATAAAAATAAAAATAAATGCTGTTGTACAATTTCACTATACATTGTTCAACTGATGATCAGTGTTGCGACTTGTAAATATTTTTAAGTACCAAAAAGCCTACCAAATCAGTTTCCAAACTACCAAAAAATTTTTCATCATCAACCCGGCGGGAGTGCTGGGACAAAATGCTACAAAGAGTATGTGGGAGGGTATGATATACCCGCATATAAAATATGCTCTAAAACGTATATATGTATGTATGTACCTTATTGCATTACAGCAATAAGGCACTAAATAAAATATGCTTAGTTACCTCAGGTAATATTATAATTGAATTCAAAATAAGTTCATGTGCCAGTTTAATATTTTTGTGATATAATTTAAGAAAGACAAAACTTTTCAAGCAAAAATATTGGTACTTTCAAAGGAGTCACAAAAGCATAAAAGATCAGTAATTTGTGAAAAAACTTATAGAAAATCTAGAATAGTATAGGTTATAAAAAAACTTAATATAAAGCTCATCAACATTTTACAGCGCAATGATGTTAGCACGCTTGTAACTCGAGCCGAATAAATATCACACCACTCCCTTCTACTGCAACTCTTTTATTCCAGCTACTCAAAATAACAAAGCGTTTCAATAATTTAATAAAAAAAATACAACCATTTAGCAAGAGGGTGTATATGTCACACCCGGCCACACTCTCGTCGGGTTAAAACGAAATTTTATTGAATTTACGGGTTGGTATAAATTAAAATACCAAATAATATTTCTTACAGTGCTACAGTTTGTTAACCATGCATACCAAACTTTAAGGTTAAGCAAAACAAGTTCGGGCGTTAAAATAAACGAATATATAAGACAAAAACAAAAAATTGGCTTAAATTTTTAAGTTCATTGTGTTTGCTAGCTCTGCGGATCGAGTGCAATTGACTTGGAGAAAATTTTAAATAAAATATAACTTTAGGCTATCCTATTGTTCAACAGGTCTACAAATTACAACTTCTATAGAAAGCCACCTTGTTTGACACATACCGTGAATTTAATGTGGTTTCACTGAACAATAATCCTGAAATTCTCTAAATTCGTAGATCTCCTTAGTAGGGATGGAAAGGTCGACTCTGAGTTTAGTCGAAAGTCGACTTTTTGCTAAAGAGTTTCTATTTAATAAATGCACATCAACTATGCTGAAGTATTTGCAACATGTTCATAAAATTGATTTTTCTCTTAGTAAAGAAAAACAATCACTCAAAAGAGGAAGCGACGCTAATAATAATTTAGACATTCAATCTAAAAAGTTAAATTTAAAAGTTTACTAAACTGTTTTAATAGTTAACTTTTCTCTTATATTACCTTAATCTAATTTATTTTTAGGCTTTAATGGCTAAAGAACCACCTGTTTCTCCAGTTCCTTGGTCAATTTTCAAAAAGTCAATTTTAATCTTAAAGTCGACTTTCAGTTGTGATTAATCGACTCTAAGAATCGAAAACCTGAAAGTCGATTCCGAAGTCAAGAATCGATTCTGAGCTCGTTCTTTCCATCCCTACTCCTTAGGGCTATGCGAAAAGAAATAATAAATATTGCGGCATAAAACTTCAATACGGCTTGGTAGTTTTATGCAAGCGACACAAATTTAATGAGTGCAGTGCGTATGTTATGTGAAAAACATCAGTCTCCGTTTTCCATAATGCCTTCAGTCGTCCTATATTGTCCGCCATTACACTTGCATCATTTGTTGCTAGTCCGATCAAATCATCTAACGGAATATTTTTGGAATTCAAGAAGTATTTAACAACATTAAAAATTGTCGACATATCTTGCAACAAGCACCAAACATTTCTTCACTGATACGTCGGTTGTTTCATCAACTGCTAGCGAAAATTTTCTAGCTCTCAAATTAGCTATTGTTTTTTCACTTCCATATTTTCCTATAGCTCCGCGATTTGAGTAGACTTTGTTCTTCCACATTTCGAAAATTTAGCGTTGTAATATACAATCCTTAGCAAACAAATTTTAATGCTCAGTTTGGTTGTAGTCTCAAAAAATTTTTGCCTATCAAGAGCTCCATCAAACCAACCAAACTACCAAAGGAAAATGAAACTACCAATTTTGGTCCAATTGGACCAAAACGCCAACGCTGCTGACAATAGGGCCGTTGACTCCGCCCTTCAAAAATCAAAATGTTTTGATTTTCCTCCAACTGCTGACCCAATCGTCAAATCGGTTGTATACACGTTTCAACTTGGCGTTGAACATCACCATGTCGGTCAAACGGTTGGAGCGTGTATACTTTGCACCTTTGTGCAAAATAACTTTTAGAAGTTCGAACTGGTTACTCTAGAAAAGGTAAAGCAGAGCGGACTAATTTGCACTTGCTTGCGTTGAAAAAAGAGTCTTAGTTCACTAGAGTCACTTTACTTAATATAATAATACATGGCAACATCGTACACTTGAGTGCCTAATTGAGGAAAGACTAAAGCTTGCTGATTAAGAGAAAACTAAAAAGGATATACGAAAAATTATGCACGGCGGAAAACATTAACTGTTTTATAAATCTTGCATTGTAGTTTTATTTAATACTAAATTTGCTGCACATATCGCTGCATTCATATCCGAGTTTAAACTTTAGTTATAAAATAAGAACCTAACTATGAAAATACGTATGTCTTTGTAATTGTTTTTAAACTTGCTTTTCAATAAAATCTTCATCATGTACGTATGAGTGATTTTTTTCTATTAAACTACAAGTAGCAGCTGGCTTTTGAGGCAATCTTTTTTTAAAATTAAGCATCAAAAGCAAAAACAACTACAATCGACCAAAAGATCTGGGCCCTTACTCTGTAGTTCGAGTCGAAAGGTTGTTCTATTCGAAAGCCAAATTCTATTCGAACGCACCTTCGTCCTCCGTAGTTCGTTCGAATCAACTTTCGGAGATATTCGAAAATAGTATGCAACACTGCTCGTCAAATGCCAAACGCAAAGCAAAATACACAAAGAAAATGAAATCGAAACAAGTAAATTGAAATTGCTTGCATTGCGGATGTGAAGTTTTAGAATTTTAACTCACTCGTTATTGTGTTAAGTTCATTGAATATGTATATGTATGTACATACTTTTACGAATAAACGTGAAAATCTTAAATAAAAAAATTACCAAATGGATTAATAGTCGGATGCAGATGAAGTCCAAGTGGCGGAGCGAGTGCAATTGAGAGCTATTATCTACATTTTTTTAATCGACAAAATTGTGAGTAGGAGTTCCATAAGCATTTAGTTCTACTTCCAATCTTTTCCAAAGATGATGGGAAAATTGCATAGCAGATTATCCTTTGATTTGCGCCTTCGCTGTTTTACTTTAGCTGTCCTAGAAACAGTTTTTTATGCAAATAATAAATTTCTTCACATTTATATTTGTAAAAACTTGAATTTTTGTGGATTTCCGAGTGGTCAGTTGCTGTCGAATAGAATTTTCTAAAATTCGACCATTTTGGCATTTGCTTTCGAAGCAGAGAGTACCAAATGTTCGATAATCGAAAGGGGATAAATTAAATTCGAAGGAACAGAACGGAACCCGAACATCGAGGAATGTTACTCGAAAGGTTCTTTCAGAGTACCAATCGTTCGAAAGCGAACAAATTTACTTTCGAATCGAACTACAGAGTAAGGGCCCTGAGTTAAGCGGCAGTTTAATTTCTCTATAATGAGGTCTCTAGCACTTCGTTAGAGAGGAACAAAAACAATTGTTCCCTTGCTCCACGAGAAAATTTTTATCGAATTTAACTTGACCGCGGAAAATTCACGTCAAAAAATAAATATGCAATTTTTGCTGCGTTTGTATAAATTAGTATGTAAAGAGGAGCTATGTATCATTTATGAAAAAAAAACCGAGAGAAGTTCGCTATAGACGATCTCGCCATAAAGAATCCAAATGTATGTATGTATGAAACACATCAAAATTAATGTACGTACTTATATACTTTAGAGCAGTGTTTCTCAAATTGTGGTACGCGTACCACCAGGGGTACGTTAGACCTCCAAAGGTAGTACGCTAGCGGATGATAGACGACAAACAGAATAAACGATAGCTGAATTTTATGTAAAGCCCACGGCTTCACATTTTTTATTTTGTTATATCTGTAAAGTGAAAGCAACACCGTTGTTATGTTTTATCGCACATTTTTTGCAATTAATGGAGTTTAACGGGAATTTCTTTGCTAAAGCTTACTTGATTTACTGTGTTGCTATATAAAATTATCAAGTAAAAAATATGGATGAAAAGTGACATCAAAACTTTGGAGAATCCTGTTCCACCGAGTTCCACTTCAGAAATAAAATGTATTGTGTGCTATTTTTAGTTCCGTTTTCAATCTGTAAGAGACTCTATTTTCTACAATGCTGCAAGTTAAATATAAATATAGAAACGGACTGGGCATGGATCCAAATTAAGGCATAAGATTGAACACAATTGAACCTAACATTTCTTCACTTATTGCAACCATCAGTCACATTGGCTTTTAAAATTTGATTAAACATTTCAAACTCTTGTTTTTCAATAAAACCCAACACTTTAAAACAAAAGTTATTTTAGCAACCTCCTGCTTACAAGTAATATGCTAATAATAATAATAATAATAATAATAATAATAATAATAATAATAATAATAATAATAATAATAATAATAATAAT